>CM041780.1:258976260-259181058 GCA_023374045.1 Limonium bicolor
TAACTAGCGAAACAAGGAGCATCTGCTCCGCTTCTTCGTTCTCTTCATTGTGGGTTTCTTATTTGTATTTCTTCCCTATGGCTTGTTCGATTATCTATTTTTCTTGGCTATTTTGGGTTTACCTAAGCGATTTTATTTGATGCAAACATTGCCGAGTTTTCTATGGGTGTTTTGAATTACGTTCTTATTCGCCTTGAGAAACTATGGAGCTCCACGGTTCTGTTTCTCTTTGAGCTTGGTTCTACTGTGCTTTATGCTCGACCCAGCTGGTGAGTGACTCTGACTTTTTTCCTGAAACGTTGGGTTGGATTGAGGATGTGTTTCAAATAATTTGTGATAATTTGCGTTTCGATTTGGGTCGGCCTATTGATCTCGCCACTTATGTTTGCTTGAAAGAATGAACTTAGCCTGCTGGTAAATATTTTCTGGAAACTTCATAATCTCTATACCCATTGTTCAGACATTCTGGTTTATGATCTTTTGGACTTGCTTGGATCTGTTGCTACAACCCACTTGTATATGTTCTGTTTTACATTTTATGATCTCATTTGTACCTGAACACCATTGGTTGGCCCTGATTCTAGGTTACGTTTGACACTTGTTGGTGAAGCTCTCGTGAGTTTAAGCTAATTTGATTGTTAGTTTGGAGACTAATATGATTTGCAGGATGATACATTTGAGCCTCCGACTAAGTCCTGTCACCTGGCTATGTTTTTCCCTTGACTTGCAATGTTGATAGCTGTATTTGATAGTGGGTTCTCCAGATTCGTTTGGTCACTAAGTTGGGCTGAAGATGCCTTCAACCTTCTCTGTTTGGGTCTGAGATTCATGTTCTTGAAGTCACAGTGGACTGCCTCCTTTTGCACCGTTCATTATAAATTGCATTTAAGCTGATTTCAGAAATCTTGTCGTCTCTTCGTATTGACTATTCCATTCGATACGCTTATCATCTTTCTATTACTTGGATGAGGTACATGTACAATCAATTGGATTTGGGCTGTACTTGATTGAGCTTGGGTCGACATCGGACCTTGTGTGCATTTTTGGGCTTTGCGACAGCTCCTTATGGGTTTGGAAATCTAACCTTCAGCTTTCATAACTGTCTTTCAGTTGGTTTGATAATTAATTGCTCCTCGCGCATTGATTTAGCTTGGAAATTTGTTTGAGACTAGCATAACCTGTCCCTTTGCGCTTAGATAAGAACATGAATTGGGTTATAGTTACCCTATGCTATAATTGTTTAGATAATTCAGTCATCGGTTGGATGTCCTTATTAATTCTATCATTCTAGAGGGAGATGATATAATCCTTTCCACATATGATCCCAGATGACTCACAATCCACACCTTTGATACTACACTTCGGTTTGAGTCATAATCTAGCATGATGAATTAATCTGGGTTTCATTCCCTTTGCTTGATTATCTTACAATTCATAGTATTTTCTGGTAGCTTGAAACTCATTTCTATGTTCTCGGTTGGGGTGTGGGAGATGATTAGATTTCCCTCTTTCCTCCCATTAAGAGGGGTCGTATGATCCCATTGCACACATCCCAACCTCCCTCCGTTCTCTTGACTGATGTATCATGCCTCTCTTGGTTGTGTTTCTTTAACATGTACCTAATGCTCGTGGAACGGGAAACTACTCTAAGACTAAGCAACGGGATCGTGGCTTGGACTGCCGGGGTCTCCGCTTCAAACACATGTAACGGTTGGTGTAATTCTTGCTGATCCTATCAGCTCAAGTGAGGCGGCGTCGATGCGACCCCCCATAGCAGCTCTCTATTTAAGATTGTTATCTATGTTTGTATTAATCTGTAATTTGTTTATTGTTCTTACTTGCGGTTGTAGTCTTAGGACTTATTCATTTCTGTAATTCATTCTTTGCACATGAACAAGGTTAGCATGTTATCTCTACCTAGTTTTGGATTATGTTGTTCTAGCGTTTATTTTTCCCCTATATATATATATATATATATATTCATTTGAGCTTGGAGATTAATTTGAAATCTTGTAGGATTTTTGCTAGTGTTCAATCACCAACTTTTTGTACATAATGTTTACACTTCATTTTGCTTCTCCAATGTTTGTACCCTATGTGAGATATTTGCTTTGTTGTTTTGTGATTTATGTCCTTTGCTTGTTGCTTATTAATGTCATAAGCCTTAGCTACTATGTCCTTAGGTCCAAGCCATTAGGATAGAGGGGTCCCCCTGGCCTGATAGGTCATTGACCAATCTCGTGGTGGTGACACCCCTAAACCTAAAACACACACCTAAAATATGTATATATGTATATAGACCAATATTCCCAATCAAATTTTCTCTCCAACAAGCCCAAATAACAAATCAGGCCCAAATCACTCAACCTGGCCCACTTCTTGCCTGACTCACTTCTAGCTTGACCCATTCAGCCCAATAAGCCCATCGGGCCCAATCCATGTGTGGCCCAACCCTGCAAATAAAATCAAAGCCCATTTCAAAACACAATTGGCTCATCAAGCCCGATTCAAGCCCAATTTGACCCAAACCCATTCCAGGTCCAAATCCAATTCGGCCCATTAAGCCCAGACCAGCCCAAGCCCATAAAAGTCAAACCGATTTGACCTTGACCTGAACCTTTGACCAAACTCGAGTTGACCGAACCTTTGACTTTGACCAAAGTCCACAAAACCAAGCAAGTCCACAAGAATCAAGTCTTGACCTGAATGTCAAACTTTGTCCAAACCATGACCCAAATGATGACCTTTGACCAAACCTTACCTTTGACTAAACTTTGACCATGACCCAAGCTTTGACCAAGACCCAAACTTTGACCAAACCTTGACCCGAATGTCAAACTTTGACCAAACCTTGACCCGAATGTTGACTTTTGACCAAACCTTGACCCGAATGTGTACCTTTGACCAAACCTTGACTTGAATGTTGACCTTTGACCAAACCTTGACTTGAACTGTGACCTTTGACTAAACTTTGACCATGACCCAAGCTTTGACCAATCCGAACTTTGACCAGCCCAAGTTGACCTTGACCCAACTGTGACTCAATCCCATTTTAACTTGGTCTAACTTTGACCCGCCTTGTTTTCCAACCCCAACCAAATTTGACTCAAACCAAATTCAATTCCAAACCCGATTCATTTCAGTTCAAGCCCAATTCAAAATCAATTCAATTCTTAATTCAATTAGATTCAATCTCAATTTCAATCCAATTCGATTCAAAATTCTTTTCATTCCCAATTCAATTCAACTTCATTTCAATCCCAAATAATTCCAAACATCATAAATCTCAAACTCCTTGAAACTCCAAACTCCTTAGAACTCAAGCATCTCGAATCTCTAAACGTCTCAACAGCTCAACAGACTCGAACGTCTCAATAGCTTAATAGACTCGACCGTCTCAGCAGCTCAACAGACTCAACCGTCTCAACAGCTCAACAGACTCAAACGTCACAACAGCTCAATAGACTCGAATGTCTCAGCAGCTCAACAGACTCGAACGTCTCAGCAGCTCAACAGACTCGAATGTCTCAACAGCTCAGTAGACTCGAACGTCTTAACAGCTTAATAGACTCGACCGTCTCGGCAGCTCAATAGACTCAACCGTCTCAGCAGCTCAACAGACTCGACTGTCTCAGCAGCTCAACGAACTAGAATATCTCCATAGACTCACGCAACTCAAAAACCTCAAGAACCCTCAGCTTTTCACACCCAAACACCTTCAAAACTTGTAACCCTTTCAAGCCTTGATCATCCTACAGACCCGAGCATCTCACAGACTCCATCATCTCAAGATTTTAAATGTCTCACAGACCCGAGTGTCTCATAGACTTTTTCACCTCAAACTTTAAAATGAACCCGACAATTTGTCAAACCTCACAAAACGACCACAAAACCTCTTTGACCCCTCAAAGACCCAAAAGGTCAAAACCTCAATTCCTTCAAAACCACAAAACTCCCAAACCTCCAAAAGCTGTGAACTACGTAAGGTCTGATCTCAACAGGGAGTTGAGTACGTAGGCAACCCACACAGGGTGCGACCCCACACCAATCAAAATACCCTTTTGTATTCAACCATCTCACCATCAAACAACCCTGAGCACTCCCAACCCTCGATTACCATCATAAAACTCCTAAAATCCCAAAACCTTGAACTACGTAAGGTCTGATCTCAGCAGGGAGCTGAGTACGTAGGCAGCCCATCTAGGGTGCGACCCCGTTCCAATCAAAAAACCCTTTTCCCACTCAAACCTTCTTCGGCTCCTACAAACTTCAAATAATCAAACTCCAAGTTTTGTCTATTCACTCAACCTCAAACCCCTCCCAAATCTTCATTCTATACTCATTCGAATTCCCAATTCCTCTTCTTGGCGCTAGCTTGGTAGAAAAGCTCGCATTATCCACTCTCTTCATCTCTTCCCGTCCTAATCATATTCTTGGCTCTTAAATGAATCTCTTTTACAAGGTTTTGAAAGAATCAATCCCGACAATTGGAGACCGAGGTTTCCTCGGGCACCAATCCGAAGTCGTGGTCGTTGCCACTTCCAAGGGGTGTAACCCAGTGCGAACCCAGCATAGAATCTCTAACATGACCAGATAAGTCCTATCCATAGGCAGCAATCTCAGAGTCAATTAACGGTTCTTAAAAACCTTCTCCTCCCTTCCTAGTTCCTTAGGTCAAACTAGGTGGCGACTCTAGTCAATTTCCGCCTATAGGCTATAGTCCACGTGGAGCCCATTGAGAGCAGGTGTAGTGTTCACTAACACCCCCCTTTATGCTTTCTGGGAAAGACGGACGATTTAGTAGGTATTTGAGGGTGCCATGAATAACGGGTTTTCACCCTCCACAGAATGGCATTTTCTAGGATCTCGACTTTTCAATCAGACCATATTGGCATAGACCCCCCTCATACCAAAAAATCACCCTCCACACTACCCAATGTGTAGTGCTCTCTCGGTTATTTCCCACACTTGAGGTATATTCCATACCGATATTTGGTATCCCGTGTTACTATAGTCACTTATTGCTAATCACACCTCCATATTTGATTCTGTACAAGTATCATTTCATTGGTACGACCTTGCATTTCCTATGCATCGGTCATTATAGCGTTATAAGTCTCTTTCTACTTCCACCACCATTAACATTTCACAAGTCCTAGCTACCCCACTTGATCATTACTGCACAAATGCAATACCAAAACACTCAGTCATACGGAGTGCAAAGGCGTAAACCCTTGACAGTAAATCTCTTATACGATTCGCAATGGAAGTCACACTGTGTTCACTAAGATTCTTATCTCATAATACTGGCTAATGGCTTACTGCCGAGCCCATTTATCATCACTTACCGTTGTATCTCCACTGGGTTTAACTCGTAACTGTGCCTAGTTGTCATATTATCGTTTAACAATACTTATACAACGGTCGCTTACTGCGCACCGTGCTCTTACTCCTTGTATATCACTAACTTACATGGTATTTACTGTCACATTAACTTCCACACGTATACTTACATCATTCGTATTATGGTTCGTCATTCATTTGGATGACTACTGAATGCTCCTTGAGCGTTGATCACTCGAGTCACAAGCCGACGTTATTCAGCTCGGCGCTTCACTTTATACCCACATGCTACTCAACAAACTGTTCTCTCGCAATGACAACATGGTCAATCCTTAACATATTTCCTGAACTCGGTTCACACAACTACCGCTCTAGCGTTTTCACAGTATCGAGAGGTATCCCCACTCATAAAGCAGTGGTTCATTCTCCGCTCTATTTTACCTGTACAACCTAGACTTCTACAATTGATTCAAATTTACATAACACATTTGCTTGTGGCTTAGTAGCCCTACTGCCTCGAGCTCTGCTCATTGTAGGCTGTCCACACATATTTACTTCTCTGTACAACATTACATGGTTTGGACATCATATTGGGCTCCATGACAAGGTCGTCACATTCCATTTCCTTTCATGGGGTGCCCCCTTGGGATTGTCAGTCTGCCTCCTGACAACTTATGCTTAAACTGGGTGTTAGTTTCAGTCCTTGCGTTTCTGTCACATTATTTCGTGCAACAATTGTGGATGCGAACACCCTTCAAGGATTGCTCCTGGGTGTTGCTAAGTTATGCCATTACATTTGGTTCGCACTTATTGGTATATTCAGTTAGTTCACTACTCCGTTTTGCGTTCTTAACTGGCTTACTATCTTCTTCTGTGAAGATCGACATCTCCTGGTAGTGTAGGTACTCATTCTGGGAATTTCATCCCGTTCGTTGCACATTAATATGTCCACATTAGGCATCTGCCTCGTCATGTATAGGATGGGTCACCGTTCCAGCTATCATGTTTATCCCTTGAGATTCTTAAGACATATGCGATGTCTTTACATAACAGTTAGTGCACTTCGCACCTCCTGACTCTTAAACATTTCCTTGAAATGAATTCACTAATTCCTTTAGTTTCGTTAACTTAACTGAGTTCCTTTACTTTAACCATTCTTGGCAATCCTTAGCTCTTGATTGACTTATACTGCTGACCGTAGTACGGAGTCGACTACCTCCCGTGTTCCGGACTCTACTTGTATACATATGTGGGGTACCATGCTGATACATTGCTACTTACCCGACTAACCCATAAGTAGGTTTGCCAGGCCCACATGCTCCTATCGGAGTGCGGTCGTCCCACATTTTAGTTGGTACACTCGTAGTGTCCGTCACACGCCTAGGTGAAGTATTCTATTGTCAACTCCCTTATATCATCCTGTGATAATATGCATTCCCTGCTTCCCGCACTTAATCAAGGGAAGGTTTATCCACTGTTGTATCCTTGTCAACTACCCTTTAGGTTACTGGTTTGGTTTTAAAAGAAGGTTAAAAATGAGTATAGGTTTGAAAGAAAAGAGTTTGAAATAAATCTGAGTTTGAAAGAAAAAATTTCATGGTTTCACAACGTCTTCTTGCCTTAACCAAGTCTAGCTTCTTGCTGACTGGTGTATTTCCAATTACAACGGTTAGGCTGTTAAGCCCTTCCATAGTTATGATGATCACAGTTAACTTTGTGGTACTTTACCAAGTACTCTATAGTTGTTAAACCTTTCCCGACAGCCCTGTTATAGCAGCACTTGCCATGGCAAGTGTGCCATGCTAACTGGCTATCGGTTCAACACACACACCAGTTGTGGTATCGTTTTTACCCGCACTGTCATCAGTGGCCTTGTTGGCCCTTACTTGATCTTACAGTCTTGACAATTAACCCTCTAGGCGACTTCTCACTGTATTCACATGATAATCATTAACTAGGGTGTTTCCCATTCTGGAGACCCCTTTTCTTAGTATTGTTTCCTCTTCATAGCCCGTTCCACGCATCTGTCGTGGTTACTGAGACTTGTCTCTTGTTTGGGCACTACGTTGTAGTTCCTTTGTCGGTTGGTATACCTTTGGTGTATTATTTAACAACTGTGGTCCCGTAGACACTCGTCTCGGGTTTCACTACTCCACTTCTTGCCTGTTGCACGGTCGGTGCGTTGCAAGTTGGTTGTTCTCGACTGCTCGGCATGTCGACCCAGGTTGCCGGAAATTCTATTCTCTTATACACAAAATTCTTCTTTCTTCGCCATTTAATGCGGTTAACATTGTTCAGGTAGAATCCGTCTCTGGGATTCCCACTCTTCGGGATCTACCGTATGACTGGTTCTCCGTTCTCACAGAAGTACTTAATAACAGCCAGATCGGGTATTCCCGAGTATGAGAGGACTTTCATCTCTCTGGCGTTGTTTCCCAAGTTATAAACAGGGATTGTGGAGGGCGGGAAGGATATTGTAGGTTTCCAGTACACACTGGTAATACCTAGCTAGCGTATCTCTCACGCTATCACTCAACCCTTAACCCAAAGTACTAAAATCCTAACTCGATACTTCCTAAGCTCGGTAATTCAGTCATCAGAGCGATACTTCGCTCTGATACCACTTTTGTAACACCCCAACTAACAACAACACCTTGACAACAAACTGCAGCGGAAAACATACTTCATCACATTACTTATCTCGTTGGTGTTACACGCCGTTAACCACCCACGTGGCTACAAGGCTATTACATATACATTGTATCGGTCTGATGGACTGGATTCCCGAGCGACTACACATTACTATCCCTTTCCATTAACAACAACAACATACATATACCTTCTAACTGTACCGAGTATTTACAAACTAATGCCGATAACAATTTCGGTCTTACTACGCCTACCGTACATGTACAACTTAAATGACTACCCATGTACAAACGACTACCCCGTCCTACTCTCGAATGGCTTCCAGCTCCTTGTACCTGAAATAGGAAAAAGAAGAGAAAGGGTGGCCCCCAGGGGGCTCAGCACCTTTGCTGGTATGGTAATCCCGCAGCCCGCATGCTACCGGGCCACGCACAACTATTTGTCGTCTTAGCATGCGGTTGATTACATTTAAATCATGCATGTACACCAATAACACAGAACACAGTACAATCCACAACAGTGGTCACCACAAATACAGACAACACATCTTCACCTAATAAATCACTCTTTGTGTTATTTGACCCTAGAGTGTTTCTCCTTTAATGGAGCTATTTCCTTAATAGACGACACTTACCCACTAGTCGGGTTATCCATAAACGTCTTTTTTATCAACTGAGATTCATATCCATGATCCACATACTTCACATTCATACAACATATAACATCACATCACAATAAGCATTGCAGTACATCAATAACACATAACATAATGGGTACGGGTCTCTTTAGGAGTCACCCCAACATAGTTAGTTCACTAGGAGAGCCTAGAGGAAGCTATCAAACTCATGCTAAGCTCGTTTACATAACTCGTTACCGTCCTGTTAGACGAACGGACAACTTAACATAAAGATGGATCGGATATAGTGATCCGAACACAACATACATAATCCCCAACAGACGTGAGTCAAGAGCCTTGGTTAAGCTCAGGGGTGATCGAAGACCAATGAAGGAAGACAACCAACAGAGAGGAAGCTGAAGAAACTGTATACAACAACTCCCAAACAACGCGCGACCAGAACTACCGGATTCCTCACCCCCCATAATATATAAATATTCACAGATAAAGGCTCCGCTATGGAACCTATCACATCAGCACACAATACGGTATTACAACTGAGTTAATCACACAAAGAAGGGTCATACATTTACAGCAAACATCACACACAACATCACACAACTAACTCACGCATAGCCGTGGTTAGAACATTCCTTAGGTTGGAAACGTTATTACCGGATACCGTTCTCTTACGTTTACCTAATAATGGTTAACTAGCCTTCCATGCGCATTCAAGGTTACTGGTATCGGTACGCAAACACACAACAATAACGACTGTAAACTCGTTTCATGATTTATCTTATAACGTGGCAAACATATAGAAAAACACATTGGCATACAAGCTGGTGTAATTCGGTAGGACACAGGTTGCAAGAAAACCATACCTGTCACCAGGGTTTCACTCTAAGGCGCCATCACATGTTCCTCGTAACATCTTTGAACAACTGGTAACATTGCATTTACTTTCATTAACACCGGGGTAACTTGATTGTTTAAAGTCTAATGCTCATGACTTACTCCCGTTAAACAGTTAAATAACTTCACATTTTTAACTTGTTTTACTTTTACATTTTAACACAACTTTTCACCCACTCAATTATCATTATAACTCACTTAACATGTCCTTAACAACCTCATAACAACATTACTTATCAATCCCCATAATTAGATATCATTTTCTAACCTTAACAAAGTTTTGGTCAAACAGCACCTTGTCCGAACTTGTGTCCGGACTTCCCAAGTTCGGACACTGTTCGAGACTCAGAAGGGTGCAAACTGACGAATGTCCGAACATGCGTCCGAGCTTCCCAAGTTCGGACACTGTTCGAGGCCAAACCAGAGAATAGAGATGGGTGTGTCCGAACTTCCAAATTCGGACGGTAGTTCGGACACTAGTCGAAGCTCAGAAAACTTACGCGCAACAGGGCATGTCCGAACGTCCAAGTTCGGACGGTAGTTCCAACGTGCCAAAAACTTCATTTTCTATACCCTTAAACACTTACTCATTTCTTGCCTAAATGCTCAACACTTATAATGTTTCCCCCTTAGGTTTATATCATGTTCCCACACATTATTTAGCCCTCCAAATACTTTATGTCCTTCCAAGAATTTTCTCACAAGTTCACACATCTTCCTTACAACACCTTACTTCCTAATTGGTACCAAAACTTGTATAAATCCTTAACACAATCTCACCATAATCTCAAAGTATCCTTAAAATATTCATTTGCATCCTAAATCCTCCAAGATAACACCCAAGACATTTTAACACCTAAGAAGACCTTATTTCACCTTCTTTCACAAATTTAAACCCTAATCATTCCTAGTTCAACCTAGGTCACCAAACATCATTTTGAACACCTCAAACTCCTTTCATTAACCAAAATTTGACATAGTTTCTCTTGTATCTCCTTACACCAAAACACATAATTTTTCACCTTAATGTAACCAAGAACCCTTATTCATTTAATACACACAAACATATTGTTTTTTTTTTCATCCTTTAACCATCCAAGACACTCATCTTCACAAAGAATGTTCTTCACACACATCTAAATCCTTAAACTACACTACATCACAATATAGTGCATAAACTTAAATTGCTTGACACTTAGGTCCTTAAATAACATGGCTCTTAGGCCCTTAAATTGCATTAAACTTATACACTGAATTTCCCACATAATAATTGCCTTTAACCTGCAAATACACTCAACATCACATATGCCATTAATAAACTCCTTGAGAGCATTTTACTAACTCATTTACCATTAGCTCCTTAAGTAGTTTTAATGAACAACTTAAGCTCATTTTTCATAATGCATTCAAACTACATTAGGTTAGCACATTTACCTCCTTTCCTCACAAACTTCTTTCTTGTTTCCTTATTTAAAATTCGGCAAGGACCTTGATTGCTTGTCAATCATCTATCCACACACACATATAAGGGTAATGAGCTTAAGAATTTATACTTAAAGTCATATACAAACCCTAGTTTAATGAAGGAAGTATTGTTTTCTTTGGTTTTTCCTTACCTTGAAACAAAGGAGAATGACAAGGCATGAAAATATGAGCTCAAGCTCCTTCAATGGTGAATCTCCATGGCACCAAAATGAGGCTTTTGAAGATTTTAAAAGATAGAAGTGTAGAGCTTGCTCCAACTAGAAGAATGGTGGTCTTGAAATTTAATTTGGACCATGAAGTCATGAGTTACAAGCAAATGGAGTTGGAGATGGTGAGGTTTGCGTAGAAAAACTGATGGAGTTGGGAGAATGAAGATAGGTGCGGTGGGTGTGAGTGGGAAAGGAAGAAATGAAATGAAGTGTTTGCTTTTACAAGATATTTATGTTATAAAGTAACTTTCTTTTTTACTTACTTTTCCTTCCTTTCTTTAATTGATTTTTACATGGTGGTGAGTCACCACTTAGGAAACCGGCCCCCTTCCTATAATAGGGCATTTCATGACTTATGTTGACCATTTAATTAAGCTAAGTTGACTTAAGTCAAAAGTAGCACTATTTGGGCACTATTCACTAACCAAGGCACATAATTGTGAAAATTTTGATTTCCCATTGATTTAGACTTCCTAATGTGATACTAATTAGTACAAATGTTAATTAAAGAGTAATGATGGACATTTAGCCAATCAAAACTCATTTACAAGACAATTTCTCAAAAATGTGCTTTAAGACTCCTTAAAGCACATTTTGTGTTTTAACTTGTTTTCAAGCTTGGTTTTCTTTAGTAATTGATTTTATATGTTCATTAACATGTAATTAAGGTATAGGTATGACCTTTAGGTCTTATACAAACTTATCCCAAGCTTAGAGCACATTTTTGCCCATATTGACTTTAAGGTATTTATTTGTGTTTTGTTTGGTTTAATTGTCTACCAAGGTTTCCTAAGGACTTAATTAGCCTCATTAAATAATAATTGAATGTTATAAAGTCTTGGTAGGCTCATTGGGTCCTAACCAAGTTCACTCCAAGCTTAGAGCATGTTTTTCCTCTAACTGTGTCTTAGTGTTTTACTGTGGTTTAAATTGTACACTGATGCTTCTAAGGCACTTTTTAGCCTTAATATACCACGGTTTAACATTTAAAAAACATACAAAGGTTTGGGGTATTTCATAAAGCTTGTAAATAAATCTCAAGAACTACTTGGTACAAATTATTACCTATACCTAACACCCTAGTAGCATATTAGAAAAGATCAACATGTGAACCTGTAAACTACACTAAAACTCTATGTTAACTTTAGAAAGAAAACACCTAAACCTAACACCCTACGGAAGTGCCTGGTGCGATGAACTCCTAGGCCGAAAGTAGTGGGGGTGCACACCCACTTCTGGAAGTTTAGGGGCTAGACAAGCCTTGTCATCTAACCGTAAATAATCTTTTATGCAGGTGATGGATTGTTTTGAACTTGAGGAGGAGTGGTGGTAAGACGTTACCATCATGAAATCTTGAGCTAGGCATATTTCATTACTAGCCACAATGAACAATTCAAAATTTGCATCTTAAGATCCAGTATTAAATTTGAAATACCCCAAACCTTGATATGTGGTTTAAATATTAAACTATGGTATGTAAAGGCTAAAAAGTGCCTTAGAAACATCAGTGAACAATTTAAACCATAGTAAAATGCAATAAAGCATTAAGATACAGTTTGAGCAAAAACATGCTCTAAGCTTGGAGTGAACTTGGTTAGGACCCAAAGAGCCTACCAAGACTTAATAATATTCAATTATGATTTAATAAGGCTAATTAAGTCCTTAGGAAACCTTGGTAGACAATTAAACCAAACAAAACACAAATAAATGCCTTAAAGTCAATATGGGCAAAAATGTGTTCTAAGCTTGGGATAAATTTGTATAAGACCTAAAGGTCATACCTATACCTTATAAATATGTTAATGAACATATTAAACCAATTACCAAAGAAAACCAAGCTTGGAAACAAGTTAAAACACAAAATGTGCTTTAAGGAGCCTTAAAGCACATTTTCGAAAAATTGTCTTGTAAATGAGTTTTGAATGGCTAAATGTCCATCACTACTCTTTAATTAACATGTGTACTACTTAGTATCACATTAGGAAGTCTAAATCAATGGGAAATCAAAAATTTCACATCTATGTGCCTTGTTTTAGTGAATAGTAACTATTATAAGCTAGTTTGTAACATATGTTATTATAAGTTATGTTATTGGTCAACAAAGACCAAAAAACCCCTTAGTATTAAATGGGGGCCGGTTTTCATGGTGTGAGTCACCACCCTTACTAGCACTTATCAAGTAAATACATAAAGGATAAAGCAAGTTACTATTTGCTTTTAACAAACAAATATCTAAAGCTAGCTACTTACCTTCTCATCTTATTCTTCTTCATTTCACATGATTTCATCTCTCCCAAGCTCCATTCTCGGTTTGCTACAGCACCATCTCATTCTTCATCTTCTTTCACTTGTAACTTATGATTCCATGCTCCAAAATCAAGTTCAAGACTACCTTTGTCTTAGTTAGATCAAGCTCCTCATTTCCCTCTTTTCAAATCTTCAAGAACTCAATTTTGGTGCCATGGAGATTCACCATTGAAGGAGTTTGAGCTCATATTTTCATGCCTTGTCATTCTCTTATGCTTCAAGGAAAGGAAAATCGAAGAAAAACCATGTTTCCTCTCATTTTGGTACATGTCCGAAAATTCACCTCACAATGGTGTCTTTACCTTGCTTGTTTTAGCTTCATTTGAATCTTCCAAGGGCTAGGAGGAGTCCTCTCTTGATACTTATACAAGCTCTCTTCCAATTCCAAGGTAAAACAATTACATTAATGTGTTAAGACAATATATATAACCTAGGGCTTGTAAATGAGTTTAAGCATGAAGCTTGAATGCTCATTGGTGTTACTTGTATATTGATTAGAACATTGACAAGTAACCAAGTCCTCTTGCCAATTTCCAAACAAGGAAGAACAAGAGTGTTCAAGTAAAAATCTTGAAGAAAAGAGGTAAATGTGCTAACCTAATGTAATTTATTCCTAAGGAAAGTGAGCTTGTATTGCTTATAAAATACCTAAGGAGCCAATGGTGAATGACCTAGTAAAATGCTCTCAAGGAAACTATTAAAGGGCATATGTGTTGTTGTATGTAATTTGCAGGTCAAAGGCATTATTTATGTGGGAAATTCAGTGTTTAAGGTTTATGCAATTTAAGGGCCTAAGAGCCATGTTATTTAAGGGCCTAAGTGCCAAGCAATTTAAGTTTATGCACTATATTGTGATGTAGTGTAAATTTGGTGAAGTTTGTGTGTGAGGAAGTTCTTGATGGATTTTAGGTGTTCTTGAATGAAATAAGGTAAAAACCTAAGTGTTTGGATGTGAGAATATACAAGAGAAGCTGTGGCAAAATTTGGAAAATGTATAAGAAGTTCTAAGTGTTTTAAACAAGTTTTGGTGAACTAGGAAGTGTTAAAGGTGAACAAGTGTTTTACTAGAGAAGAAAGCATGTATTAAGGTGATTTAGAGTAATACAAGGATTTAGGTATTACCTTGGAAGTTCTAGGAATTCAATGTGTGTTTTGAGAATGTATTAAAGCCTTGGAGAGGTTTGTTTAAGGTTTAGGAATGTTGATGTACAAGGAGAAATGATGTTTAGGTAAGATGTGAAAAAGGAGATTCAGTTAGTAAGAAAAGAAGTTTGAGAGATGATGTTAAGGTGTAGAGGAAACGCCTTGGTATAGTGGTCATTATAGGTGAAATACCACTTAGAAATCTTAAGGAGAAAACATTCCAAGTGCTAGGTATTTTGTAAGAAATTTATGAATGATAAGATGGTTTTGGTGAGTGATTTAAAGAGTTTAGTACATGGCTAAAGGTGTGTTTGATGTGCCAAATGATGTTAGAACACATTAGGAGGCTTGAGGAAAAGTTTAGAGAGAGTTTGACAAGTTTTGGACAAACTCTGATGTTGTCCGACCCAGTGGTCCGACCCAGGGTGGGTCGGACAGCTCTGTTAAGTCACCCGTTGGAGTTTCTGGAATGGTCCGACCCAGAGGTCTTGGGTCGGACATGGGTCGGACAGAAGGATTTAAAAGACGGAAGGAGTCTCTGGAATGGTCCGACCCAGTTATGGGTCGGATGGTGGGTCGGACGGCCCAAAATATGTAAAAAAAAAACAAAACATTGTTTAAGGTTATAGGACGATGGGGATTATTAAGTAATGATGTTTAAGATTGTTAAGGACATGTTAAGTGAGTTATAATGACAATTTAGTGGGGGAAAAGTTGTATTAAAATGTAAAGGTAAAATAAGTTAAAATGTGAAGTTATTTAACTAAGTTAACAAGGATAAGTTATGAGCATTAGACTTTAAACAATCATGTTACCCCGGTGTTAATAAAAGTACATGTAATATTACCAGTTGTTCGAGAATTGTTCAAGGAACATAAGTGGGCATGATAAAGTGGACTCCGGTGACAGGTATGGTTTTCTTGCAACCTGTGCCCTACCGGATTACACCGGCTTGTATGCCAATGTGTTTTTCTGTATGTTTGCCACGTTGTAAGATAAAACATGTAATGAGTTTACAGTAATTCATTTATGTGGCGTGTTCAACTCCGATACCATTTAACCTCGGAAGTGTTAACCTTAGTTAACTGAGTCTAGGATCACATGAGAGTTCAGTATTCGGAGTAAACGACCCAAACCATGGGACGTTCTAACCACGGCTATGCGTGTGTTAATTGTGTGATATGTGTGTGTGAATGTAGGGATCTCCCTTGTATGTTTAACCCAGTTGTAATACTGTATGGTGTGTGTAGATGTGATAGTCTCCATAGTGGGGTTCTAACTAATATCTAAAAGTAAGTATGTACTAACAGTGGTGAGGAATCCGGTTAGGCCGGTCGCGCGTTGTTTGGGAGTGGGTATCCTTTTTAGCCTTACCCTTCTCTCTGTTATGGTTGTTTCCCTCACGGGTTATGATCTCCCATTAGCTTACTCCAAAGCTTAGCTATTCTGACTTATGATCGGTTTAGGGGGAACATGTGTTTGTGTGGTGTGTTCGGGTCACAAAACCCGAGCCATCTTAACTTAAGTTACTCGTCCGACTATTAGGACGGTAATGAGTGTTGTATAACGAGCTTACTATGAGGGTGACATCATTCTCTAGGCTCACCAGTGAATTAACAATGTTTGGGTCGGTTCCTAAGAGAACCGTTCCCGTTATGTTATGTGTTGTTGTAATGCAATTTCTATTGCGATGTTGTTATGTGCACGTTGAAAAGTGAAAGGTGTTGTTATGTGATGTATGTTATATGTTGTAAAATGTGGCGTATGTGGATCATGGGTATGAATCCCAGTTTGTGATAAGAGGCGTTTAAGGATAACCCGATTGATGGGTAAGTGTCGCCTATTAAGGAAGTAGCTCCATTAGAGGAGAAACACTCTAGGGGTAATGAACACCATGAGTGACTTATCAAGTAAGGTGGTGTTATCTGTTTGTTGAGCCCTTTGAGGTGGAATGTTATGTGTTGTGTGTCTATAGTTACATGCATTATTTAAATATAATCAATCGCATGCTAAGACGACAATTAGTTGTGCGTGGCCCGGTAGCATGCGGGCTGCGGGATTACCATACCAGCAAAGGTGCTGAGCCCCTTGGGGGCCACCCTTTCTCTTCTTTTCCTATTTCAGGTACAAGGAGCTGGAAGCCGTTCGAGAGTAGGACGGGGTAGTCATTGTACATGGGTAATCATTTAAGTTGTATATATAAAGTAGGTGTAGTAAGACCGAAATTGTTATCGGCATTAGTTTGTGAATACTCGGTACAGTTGGAAGGTGTATGTTGTTTCTATTGTTAATGGCCAGTAATGTGTAGTCGCTCGGGAATCTAGTCCATCAGACCGGTACAATGGATATGTAATAGCCTTGTTAGCCACGTGGGTGGTTAACGGCGTGTAACACCAACGAGGTAAGTAATGTGATGAAGCTTGTTTTCCGCTGCAGTTTGTTATTAAGTGCGTAAGTGTTGGATGGGGTGTTACAAAATTCATACATGTAAAAGAGTTTAGAGTTAAATCTTTGGTGAAAAATACTTACATATGGAGTGAAAACACATGAGTAATGATGTTGAAACATGGGTTCAGGTTGATTTCTTTTGGCACATAAACTTTATGAGAAGCCTGGAAAACCCTACAACGTCAATATAAATGTTGGAGGAAGTGATGGCACATGCCAATATATGGAGGAAAGAGATTTGAATTTGGGTACTGCAAGGTAAAACATCTACCCCTTGCTGAATATAAAAACCACTAAAGGAAGTTACTTAAGGATTGAGGGAAGAGAAGAGTAATACTAAACTAAATATTATTGAGCCTTAAATACTTGGAGTATTGAGCGTCTAGTGAAAAATTAAGAGTTACTTAAAGATTTGGAAATTCTCATGTTTATTTAGAAGTTTAACATTATACATAGATACAATTTCAGAAGTCACTAAGAGTGATATTTTAGAAAAGCCACCATTATCTAAGAGAATACTAAGATTTAATGATCAGAGAAATACTCACAAACCTTAAGATAAATAATGATCAGGAGTGAGTGAGTTTTCACTAGACTAATTCATTTGACTTAAATATATATATATATATGGAGTTCCTACCTTGAAAAAAATCAATTTTAAGATAAAGAAATTAGATTTTGGAGTTACATTTTAATTAATAAGAACTTTCTAAAACTCTGCTTTGTGTGAAATTATGTAAATATATAATAAGTAAATTTTATGAAGTAAATACGTAATGATCGTCTAAAATACTATGGTTGATTAAAAAAAAAGACAATTTGAAATTGGAAAAGTCACTAAAAATATATTTTATATAAAGGAATCTCATGAAACTAACTTAAAAGGTATATATTATGATATTTTAACGTATGGTTGGCTAATAATCCCAAGAACGTCACCGTTGAGAGTAAACTTCGGGACGAAGTTCTTTTAGGGGGTAGATTGAAATACCCCGAACCTCGATCACCGTAATTAAAAGTAGATTAAATTAAAGGAGAATGTGAATAAGGGTTGATTATTAATTTATTATCAACTAAGGGATTTAAAACAAGGAGAATAATAATATACACTAAAGTATTTATATGTATATTACAACACATGGAATAAATCCAAGTCATGACATGTTATAAATACTAAAGTAAAACAATAATAAATAATACCTAAACACATAAGAGTACATGTAATATATTACATAAAAGCACAAAACAACAACACAAAAATGGTGCTGTTCGGTTTCCATCAATTGCCACCGTAAGCTTGTACCAAACAATAAAAAGGAAGCCTTGTGAGGGGAGGAAATTATGGAAGGAAATAAGGAGAGTTGTACTTGTTGTAGAATAGATTAATACATGTCATAACTTACCATAATGAATAAGAAACAAAAAAAAGTGAGGGCTGGTGCAATGTGCCATCCGAAAGTAACAAAAAAACAAGGAGGAGTTGTACCATGGAGGAGTAATTAAAGGAGGATTGTACTTGTTGGAGACTAAAGTAAACAAGGAAGGCTGATTTTTCCATACCCATTCGGTAACAACAAAGGCAAGGAAAAAATAAGGGAAATGATAGTGGCATGTACTTGCCAAGTACGCTGGCAGGAAGGAAAGAAAACAACAAGCAGTAGCTGCTTGTGCTTACCGAGAATAACAGGGGAAAAGAAGAAAGAATGAAAGGAGTGAAGGAGTAAAGTAATGGGAGTGGTACTTGCCTAGTACTTATATTATCATATGCTAGGAGACAAGACAAGAAAATAAAATCAAGTCCATCGGCTGCTGTATCTACCGAGGACAACAGAGAAGAAAAAAAAGAGGAACCCATAATAGTACTTTGTACCTGTTAACAATACACAAATGAGCAAGTCAGGGAAGAAAAAAAGACTGCCGGTTACTACTACTACTACCGATAGCAGAGAAGGAAAAAAATAACAAGGAGGGAAGAAGTAAGATGAGTAAAATAAGGAGAGGTAATCAGTAGCTTGTACTTGGCTAGGAATCTAGAAAAATTAAACAATGCCATAAGGAACTAACTAAGCAACCAGCTTAGTGCTGTTATCGGAACTAGAAGAGAAAAGCAGAGAGGAGAAAAGAAAATGTGAGATGTACTGCTAGGAAAATATGTACAACAAGTAAAGTACCCCACACTCATCTCACATTGTAATATATTCACTTTCCCTCTCTCACAATTCTCCTTGCCGGCAATGTACCCATTCCCTCAGCCATACTCTCGCCAGCTTTCCCTTCTCCCTTCTTCCACCTTCATCTTCTTCCTCCTCAAGAAAAACTTGAAGCTCTAACCATGGCTTCAATGGTGACATGACTTCTAGCAACATTACCATCCAGAAATCTGCACCCTTCTAAACTACAAGACAAGGAGATTACACCTCCACTAAACTCTCTTCATAAAACCGAAAATATAAAAGGGAAGGGGACATTGAAAACCGGCCAAACAAGAAGGAGGAACAAGGAGCAATTCCTATCATCTTCTAAAGGTAAAACAAGCTCAAAAACCTTAAGTTTCCCCATGTATATATCAGTACCGAAAACACCAACCTTACTAACATTTTATTCTACTCTTTTCAAGCTCAAAGACCTTGTTCTTCCAAGCTCAAAAAGGGCTCCGAAAATTCCCTATACAAGTCCTAAGGTAAGACCATGGAACCTAGAGTTTTCATGTCATAATCATCTTCCATTCCTAGAATAACCAAGGTCATTAACTCCCTTCATTTTCTGTTAGTACTGCCGAAAAACAGAGAGGGAAACACCATCATATTAAGCAAGGTAAGACTCCATCTCTAAGATCTAAATTTTGTGCTTTAAAAATCTGCAAATCCTAAGCTATACTAGTTACAATACTACCGTAATGATAGTCCTTATTTTCCCATGTACATGACTGAAAAGGAAGGTGGGGAACTCCTTGTGCTGGCGCAAAGAAGAGGAGCAAGGCAAAGAAAAAAAAACGTGAAGAGGTGAGGCTAGATTTAGTATTTTAAATACTATATTAACATAAGGATGAACAAAAAAAAAATTAATGAAACTACTACTACATTATAGGTACCGATCTGGGGTTTTTGGGAGCAAGCGTTGAGCACCAGAACACAAAAAAAAAAGGTAACCCCAAGTCCATACTTAACTAGTGTTGGAAGTTGAATGAGTGTGCTGCTGTATAACCAAGAAAATCTGAGCCTTAAGTGACTTTTAAATGATGTTTAAAGGATTACAAACTGGGGAGGAATGCTTGGTTAGGTTACTAATGGTTAGTAGCTTAAATGTCATATTTATGAGATTTTTAAAACAAGAAAATGTAACAAGTAAAGAAAAAAAAACGTGGAGCAGATTATGGAGGTTATGTCCGAAAAAAATGGGGTAGCCATATGGACATGTTGGGAGTACGTAATGTATGGGATAAATTCTGGCGCATTAGTTAATTATGTAAGTGTGTTATAAGCTTTGTGAAGCTTTAAAAAAAAACGGCTATAACTGCATACACATATATGTCCGAGAGCTGGGTTGAATTGGGGAGATTGTTGAGTGACTAAATACACTCCAAAAGTTAGGGAATTTTCCACAGGAAATGGGATTAAGTTTTAGCTAAAATGGAGTGTAAATATAGTTATAAGTCTAAGGAGTGATTTAGTAGTTAATGGAGTAAATAATCTTAAAACTTGAAGAAAACAAATACTAGAGTCACAAGAAATATCAAAGCCAAAAAAAATTAGGAGTAAAAAGACTTATAAAGGGATTTTGGGGATTAAAAAAATAATAATAAGTTGTGGGGTTATATTGTAAGTTCTAGGAAACATGGGGTACAAATAGTGAAAACCGAAAACTAGAGGGTCAAAACATAAATATAGAAAAGGATGAAAAAAAAACAACCGAAATAAAATATGGATGGGGGGCTGTAGAGAATTACCAAAAACAGTGGGGGTTATTAGGAAATAAAATTTACATAAGGTTAAGGATATGAAATAAATGTCATTTGTGGTCAATTGTAAAATCTAAGAAGTTTATGAGGTCAAAATGTAATTATGATAAAGTTAGGGGCAATACCGAGAGTAGGTTGAATATGGGGGGCTGTCCTATAAATAAAATAATGTAAGTTAGGAAGTTAAAATAATTAGGTAAGGAAACTAGTTTATAAGACAAGTAAATAATATTACATAAGATAATAATACTAAGGAATATAAGGGGGATATGGTGAGGGATGATACAAAAATGTTGTTGCCACATATAAAAAAAATGAGTATATCTAAGAGTATAGTATGATATAAGTGTAGGATTTTAATTTAATACGGGAACGCATGCATGCGCATGCACGTGGGGAATGTAACGAAATGAAAAAGATACATACGATAACGAAATAATAACCGGGACGGTTTATTAATACATTCGGTTAATAATTTTAGGCGAAATTCACTTCGGATAGCCGGTAGAGCTAAGCGAGATAAGTTGGACGACGATTAGGCAAAGGTATGGTTTCTTGTAGCTTGCTTGCTACCGAGTTATACTCGGCTTGTGTGCTAGTTGTTGTGTGAAAAACGACCTCAAGATTAAGCATGTAATTGGATTATTGATATTGTTGTTGTGATTGTGTGATGATGACACAATTGTATAAATGTTGCGCCGCTAACTACACTGTAAAGTAGACTAGCACTCGGGAGAATGAATTGGAACATGAACGGAAATCCTAGGAGATTTTAAGTGGATAAATTATATGAGTACGAGGACTAAAAACCAACCTCCTCGTTAATCGTAATAACATCAGAGCGATGTTTGGAAGTAACCAGGGAACGACTACGAAAATTTCCATACAACTGACATTGGGAAAACGAGAGGAACCGGGTAGACCGGGCACGCGTGTTATTTGGATTGTGAGGGTGGTACCTGCATCAGGTCCAACCTCGTTGGAGTGCGGCTATGGACTGCGCTGCCCCGGAGTCAAGCAGTTGGCTCCACGTCTTTGGCGCATGATCATGGACGGGGGTGAGATATTTTACGCCACTATTGGCAAAGGTTAACGACTTGAGAATATAACATCCACTTGTTACGGGCCATCAGCCTAAGGAAAAAATTGTAATAGTCTTAAAATACAGACTGACATAAAAAAATATTGCAGGGGTACGAATGTAATCCCATTGTGTGGATTACAAGGACAAAAATTGATTTCACTTAAACAAATCCAATGAGGAAACAGTACTAACTGAGAAAGAAAATGTCATTGAAGACTTGGAGGGCTTAACCCCAGTTAAGGTTAAGGGAGGGACGAATACTAGTTCTACTGTGACTGTTCCTTCCCATTGCGCAGATACGCTTGTCTGTTTGTTGATTGATTATGTGTTGGCATGCTGTGTGTTTACTGCACTTATTATATATGCATGATTCAAATAATGAACCGCATGTTAAGACGACAAGTAGTTGAGTGTAGCCCGGTAGCTGGTGGGCTACACGTTATCATACCAGCAAAGTTTGCTGAGCCCGTTAGGGCACCCATCTTTCAGGTACTTGACGGAGCATGAAGACCCGACCGAGTGTAGGCAGGGTAGACTTAGGATTGGGGGTATACTTTTGAATTTTGTTCATACCCATTTTGTATACGGACTTTTGAACCTGACCGTTGTGCGTGTCCATTACATTGGAACTTGATAATTTTGCTTTTGGTTCTGTAATTAATTTTGAGAAGCACGGTATTGTAAACAGCTAGTCAGACCGTTACTTGGATTGTTTGGAAGGCCGGTTAGTCACGTGGGTGATTAACGGCGGTAACACCCGGTAGTTGTTTATATTTTCCGTTGCGAATTAATTTACGTTTTGGCAGACTGATTACTGTGGATGGTGTAATAGTGGTTGGGGTGTTACATATGTCGAGGGTCAGTTTCTTGAAAATGCTCAAGAATTTGGAGAACTGCTCATCTAGGTGTTTCTTTTTCATTCTGTTGGGAAATGGGAGTTCACTGTTTTTATGAGTGGAAGTTGGGATGTCGATTGTAACTCGAGATGGAGGTGGAGTTGCAGGAGTAGGAACTTGGATTTCTGAGGGAGGTGAAGCTGGTTTGGTAGTTTCTTCAACATTGATATAGGCCTCTTCATGATTTTCTTTTTCTTTTCCTTTTCTGGTGGCAAGTTCCCTACCACTCCTTAAGGAAACTGCACACAAGTTTGTTGATTGAAATGTGCCATCGTCTATAAGGATTGAATTCGCTTGTTCCTTTGGATTGGGGTTAGTCTGTGAAGGGAATTGACCAGGTGGCCTTTGTTGAGTGAGTAACTGTTGAATCTGAGATTGCAAGGCTTTTTGGTCTTTCCGCAGAGCTGCGACCTCTTCTTGCGTATCTCGGGATTTACCCATCATCGCCTTAAACATCTCTTGCATTTGAGACATATCAGACTCAGGATTCGAAGAAGGTTGAGTCGGTCGACTCGATGAAGCTTCATTGCCATAAGGCTGTTGTTGATATTGCCTTTGGCCTCCTTGGAAATTGGACTGAGGTCTGTAATTTTGAGATGGTTGAAGGGTATGTGGGTTTTGGATATTTTCTGTGTTTGAGTAGCGAAGGTTAGATTGCATGTTACGTTGCCAAGGTTGTCTGTATCCTGAATTGTTGGTGAGATAGTTTGCCTCCTCCGCTGCTTTTAATTCTTGTAGTTGGGGGCATTGTTCGTAGTCATGAGGCCCACCACATTGTGTACAAGAAATAACGGTTGATGATTGGGACAGAGGGGCATAGCCTGGAGGGATTGTAGATGATCGGGAAATCATCGACTTAGCTTGCTGAGGGTAGGAGTTCATAGCCATCTGCTCAACCACTTTCTGCAGAGTACTTACTTTTGTTGCCTGCTGAGCATTGCTTTCCATGAGTTGCTCATGGCTTTTCATCAGCTGGTCAAATTTGTTATCACTTTCCCCAATATGATATAAACCTGGAGTACCGCTCCTTGATCCACCGGAGGCCCAGTCTCTGATTTCTTCACAGAGAGACTCCATGCTATTCAGGAATTGTGCTCCTGGCTTTTTCAGAATATCGGCCCCTAAGGAGGATAATACCATTGTTCTGCACGGACCGATCAAGCCTTTGTAGAACAATTGCGATACTTGTTCTTTCGTCAGACCATGGTGAGGACAAGTAGTAGTCCTTTGAAACGGTCCCAAGTTTCACAAATATTCTCCGACCCAGGTTGCTTGAAATTATAGATTTCAGCAATCATCTCCAATGTTCGGCTCGGGGGTAGGAATTTATCGTAGAACTTGGTGGCCATGTCATCCCAGGTACCGATGGTACTTGGTGTCAGGCTATGATACCACTTGCTCGCGTTTCCCGTCAGGCTGTGAGGGAATAATGACAATCTTGCATACTGGAGTACTGCGTCGGTCGTAGTAAGACTATTGGCATGTTGCAAGAATTTTGTAACATGTAACAGGGCCTCGTCCGGACTGGTGCCATCAAACATGCCCAACTCTTTCACACATCTGATTTGATGATATGGCTTCAGCTTCTGCCACTCATCGTATTCGGATGGGCTAAGGTGAGGAAGGATGATAGCAGGTTGTTGTCCTTGGTTAGACGGCCTGTTGATATTTAGAACTGTCGCTGGTGTAGATGCCATGTCAGTTTCCGGGTCAGATTTTATCACTGTGGTGGTAATGTTTTGTTGAGTACGTCTCTGCCTTAGAGTGCGCAGAAAGGTTCTCTCGATCTCTGGAATGTAACCAACCGTGTGATTATTAATATTTTCTGGGAGGCTGTTTGACCTGGTAAAAGGCATTCACCACTCAAAACAGAGAAAAGAAACTCGTTATGTGTTAGAATAAATAAAAATGTTAGGAATTAGTTGACAAAATTTTAAGTTAGTAGTTGGAGACAATGGAAAGAAATGACAGAAAATTGAAATGACAATGGAAAGAAATGACAGGAAATTAAAGTTAGTAGTTAGTATACTGGAAATTGAAGGACAATGGAAATTAAATGTTAAGGACAATGGAAATTAAATGTTAAGGACAATGGAAATTAAATGTTAAGGACAATGGAAATTAAATGACAATAATATAAAGAGTTAGTAATTAGATGTCAGAAGTCAGAAGTCCGAAGTCCAAAGTTAGATGTCCAAAATTAGATTAACAACAAAATAATATTAACAGATTATTATAATATAACAGGTGAATTAACCGGGGCTTAGGGACTAGAATAAATCAAGTCCCCGGCAACGGCGCCATTTTGCAGATGTGTAATCGTGAGTGGTTAAACTGGTGTAAAATTAAAAGAAAAGAAATTAAAACTCAAATTAAACGTCGGGCTGCAAACAAATCCCGGTCGTGGTAGTATAGAAAAGTGTAAGCGAACGGATTATCGAACCGTGGGACTTATAGTGAAATAAGTAGTACCTAAGCGTGTCACAAGAGGGGGGATTAATTGACTTGTTTCTGAAAAGTAAATAACAGATTAATTTAGTGAAGTGAAGATGAATTAAACGGAACTTCGGGTTCAGGTTAATATGATCTGATTAATTGTGTTATCTCTACCGGTTTAATAAAATAGTTTGGCAAGATTCCTGTAATTTTCTTAAGGTCCGATGAAAACTCATAAGAACTCGTTTACCTGAAAATGCAAGGTCCGATGAAAACTCAAGCAAAATGCGTGTAAACGGCAGAGGAGTGTGAGGAATTTTATTCTTGCAACTTGTATTAACTTAAACGATGAAAATAAGTTCCTACAGTTTTACGGCTTAATTAACCTGTCTGTTCGTCACCGATCAGATTAAAAACAGATTTAGTAAGGCTTTTTAATAAATCGATGAAATTTATTAAAAAGGGAGAGAAACAAAACTTTAATCGTAACAAACTGAATTTATTTTAACCGGTAGAAATATTGCATAATTAATACAAATACATAATTAAACCTTCACCCGGAGTAAATCCTCCTTAGCCTGACATATTAACTGGTAATAAGTCAGACAGAGGTTGGACGTAATAATAATACGGAGGTGTGGATGGTGTATGGAGAAATGAAGAGGAAGAAGAGTGGAGCGAGTACGTAGGATTTCTGTAAATGGAATGAGAGATTTTTAGTGTTGAGTTTGGGGTGGAACGTATATGAGCGTGAGTGAGTTTTTGATGAAGTAGCAGTGGCTTTTTATAGAGGAGAGGAAGAAGAAGATCGACTGCAGACAGAGGTGGAAGAGCATTGATTGCTCATTAATTGCAGGGGACAGAGCTGATGACGCGTGAGGAAAATAAGGTAGGCGGAAGCAAGTCGACGGGCGAAGTCGACGAGCGAAGAAGAAAACTGGCGCGCGTTGATTTTTAGTCACGACCGCGTGTGTATCCGCCTCATTTCATGCGGACGTCTTAGTCTTGTCCGCCTTGACGTCCGCCCCATACTAGGGGTTCTTCATGTAGTGTCCGCCCCATATTAGGCGGTTCCTTAGGCGGTTGCACCCTGTCCGCCTCACGTCCGCCCGCATAGACGCGGTTGCTTGATCCTGTCCGCCTCACGTCCGCCCGTATAGACGCGGACACAAGGTTGAGTCTGCTCCCTGTCCGCCTGTCCTCACGCGGACACGAGTGAGGTCGTGATTTATTTTGTTCTACAAACTTTGACCGGCTCTAGATTGTTCGTTTGTACTCCGTTTTCTGAGCCGTTTACGTCTATGCGTTCGTCTCTTCGTCTACTTTATTCCCAGCTTGGTTTTCCTTATGTTAAACCAATAAATTTGTGAGATAAACAATAAAAATATAAACTAGAGGAAAACTAACCGAAGTGGAGAAATGAGCAAGAAAAGTGTTAATAATATATGAAATACACCTATAAAACATGCTCATTTGGACACTTATCAGACTTGTGTGGGAAAGGCCATTTGGTTGACTTCCAAGATATGTCTAAACTTTGGCATCCGAGGGTTTTGATTTTCTGCCGATTTGCACATTACTCGAACTTAGCACCCATCCGACATGGGTTTTGTAAACCACGTCAGCATTTCTTTGGGTCCCCACCCTTTACCGGCCTTTTGGGTATTTTGGGGGCCCGCGCATTCTGTTAGTTGACCCTTTTGGACTTGTTGAGATTTTAGGCTTCGCGCAATGTTGGTCTTGGGCTCCAGCGATGTTGATCTCACGGACATGTTCATTTTTTCTATTTTTTAATGTTTACCGGCTGTATCTAATTCATTATCCTTAATTTGTTATCTGATGAGGTACACTTCCTTGACACTTGGGCTGGACTTAATCGGATGACTTTGGGCTGGTACACTACCTCGGCGACTTGGATTGGACTTGATCCAATGACTTTTGGCTTTACGCTTTGGGCTACACTTAAGTCTCCTATGGGTTTGAAAATTTCAATTCTGTTACCTTTGCTAACTGATTGCTGGTTTGGAACTAATTTGAAACTAGCATGACTTGTCTCTTGTGCATAGATAAGAACATGAATCGATTGATAGTTGCCCGAATGTTATGACTATTAAAATAAATCACACATTGGTTGGTTGGTCCTTATTAATCTTCATCTTAGAGGGAAATGATATAAACCCTTCTAGGTATGATCCCACATGACTTATAACCCTTATCTTTGATACTACACTTTGGTCGAGTCATAATCTAAGATGACGAATTAATTCGAGTAGCAACCCCAATGCGTGATTTATTTTACAATTCATAGCATTTGTTGGCAGTTTGAAACTCGTTTCTATGTTCTCGGTTGGGGTGTGGGAGATGATTAGATTGCCCCCTTTCCTCCCATTGAGAGGGGCCGTATGATCCCATTGCACACATCCCAACCCTCTTCCGTTCTTTGACTAATGCAGTTTGCCTCTTTTGGTTGTGTTTTTTGACATGTACATAATGCTCGTGAAACGGGAAACTACCCTAAGACTAAGGAACGAGATCTTGACTTGGATTATCGGGGTCTCTGCTTCAAACATATGTAACGGTAGGTGCACTTCTTGCTGATCCTATCAGCTCAAGTGAGGCGGCGTCGATGCGACCCCCCATAGCAGCTCTTTAATTAAGATTGTTATCTATGTTTGTATTAATTTGTTTATTGTTCTTACTTTTGGTTGTCTTTGGATTTATTTATTTTCGTAATTTAATTCATTCTCTGCATGTGAACAATTTTAACATGTTATCTTTAGCTGGTTTTGTTATGTTATTCTAGTGCTTAGTTTACCCCTTCTACATATGGATTTGAGCTTGGAAATTAATTTGAAATCTTGTAGGATTTTTGCTGGTGTTTAATCACCAAATTTTTGTACATAACGTTTACACTTCATTTTGCTTCTCCAATGTTTGTACCCTATGTGAGATATTTGCGTTGCTGTTTTGTGATTTATGCTCCTTGCTCATTGTTTATCGATGTCTTAAGCCTTAGTTATTGTCCTTAGGTCCAAGCCTTATGATAGAGGGTGAACTCTAAGATTTAGGTGAGCCATGGTCCCACCTAATAAACTGGGTAATCCCTAGACCCAAACCACATCTTATTATAATAACATGTATTAATAAAAACACTTCCTCAAAATTCATCTCAATTTGATTCATCGTTTCTTCCCAAATTTTCCAAAGCCCATCAAAGTTCAAAACAACTCAAACAAGGCCCAAAACCAAATCAAGCCCAAAAATCAATAAACCTCATCTTTGGCCCATTTCTCAAAAATCCAAATTGCTTCAAATAAAAAGGTCCAAGGCTTAGATCAAGCCCAAAAATCAAAAGCTCACTTCAGCCCAAAAACAATAAGGCCTATTTTAACCCACCCTCAAACCAGATCCATAGTCAAGTCCAATCAATCCAAATCAGCCTGAAATTCAACTCGGCCCATTAAATCCCAATTGGTCCAAAAGGTCAACTCGGCCCAAAACCCAATCAGCCCAGAAAGCCCAAGACCCTAACCCAAAGCCCAAGAAGCCCACGACCCAAAATCCAGAAAGCCCAAGGCCCAAACCCCCCAAAAAAAAAGCCCACGGCCCAAAACCAAGAAAGCCCAAAACCATAAAGGCCCATGTCTCAAACAAAGCACAAGTCCACAAAGCCTAAGTCCACAAAATAATCCAAAAGTCCAAGAGTTGACCCGAGTTGTTGACCATCCAACCTTGATCGACTTTGACGGTTTCGACCAACTTTGACCGACTTTGACCAACTCTGACCAACCTTGACCTTGACCAGAAAACCTTGACCCAATCATTGACCAAACCTGAACGTTGACCCGTCTCATCTTCCAATACAAGTCAAACCAAATCAAATCAATTCCAACACTTTTTTCAAACCCGATTCCTTTCAATTCACTCTCAACTTGTAATTCCCTTTCAAAAATCCAAAAACCCAAAAAGAATTTCAAACCATCGTTTCATTCAAGTTTCATCAAAATTTCAAAGAAACCATTTTGTGGAATTTTAAAGGAAAAACTCTTCTCACATCACAGAAAACTCTTCTCAAGCAGAAAGTTCTTCTCACATATACAGAAAGTTTCTCCCAAAACACTTCTCAAAATCAGTGTTTCTTTACAGAGAATTCCGAACAACTTCAAAAGTTTTCCAACTCAGTTTTTAACTCAAATAAATCATTTTCGGGGAGCAAGAAATGTCTAACCCCTTCAAAACATTTCCTCCATGGTTAGAACACCACTTGTCTTCCTTCCCAAAATAAAAATCCGAGGCGGGGCACTGGGGTCGTAACCTCCCTTGTCGCAGTCTGGATCTCTTTAGGCGGGGCATTAGGGTGACAAACCTCCCCTAATTGCAGCCTAGATTTTTACAAGGCGGGGTACTAGGGAAGTAATGACCTTCCTAGTTGCAGCCGGGATTTTAGAATCGTCTAACTCCCTTCCGCTCGATTTCGATGTTTTCGGTTTTTAATGTTTTAAAACCCGGGAGTTAGAGACGTTATTAGGGTTCGACCGAGAGCATCTATTTCATGGTGTTTCTCTTTGAATCTTACTTTTCGACATAAATTCATTGCCCCATCTTTCGAGCCTCGGCACTTACATTAATTAAGTGTCGTGTTCGAGGGGGTACATAGGGTAATCCCTCGCGATTATCCGCCCTTTTACAACAAAAAAAATTTTTTCGGTTTTAAAAACTTTAAGAGAGACAATTATGAATAAACCAATCCAACATTTCTATTAGAGCTTTAGGACCCATAAACACTCATCTCAATCCTCTTCTGAACCAACTCTAAGTCACATAGGATCTCCAATTCCTGAAGACTCCTAAAAACCTGAAACATCTTCAAAACCCGAATACCTGCAAATCAAATATCCTCTTCCATACTCAATCATCTTTAAAACCCGAATTGCCCTTCAACACATTCAACTTCCCAAAACAACCTCAAATATCCCAGAACAGTTGAAGTCTCTCAAACACTCCAAACAAACCAACTCCAAGACCAGCCTGTTTCCTCAAACTCCTCAAAATCACCTACTCCTCAATCCACACTCAATCCGATCCTTTGGCTTTAATTGAATCTCTCTGAATAAGGTTTTGAAAGACGACAATCCCGACAATTGGAGACCGAGGTTTCCTCGGGCACCAATCTGAAGTCGTGGTCATTGCCACTTCTAAGGGTGTAACCCAGTGCGAACCCACACAAAATCTCTAGTATGACCAGATAAGTCCTATCCATAGGAAACAATTTCAGAGTCAACTAACGGTTCTTAGAACCCTCATTCCCTTTCCTTCCTAGTTCCTTAGGTCAAACTAGGTGGCGACTCTAGTCAAATCCGCCTTATAGAGGCATAAGTCCGCGTGGGGCCCATTGAGAGCGGGTGTAGTGCTCACTAGCATTCCCCTTTATGCTTTCTGGGAAGGACAGACGATTTAGTAGGTATTTGAGGGATGCCAGAATAACGGGTTTTCACCCTCCACAATGGCATTTCTAGGATCTAGACTTCTCAGCTAGGACCATATTTAGATAGACCCCCCTCATACCGAAAAATCACCCTCCACAGAATGGCGACTCTGCTGGGGAAAACTTGAGTAAGTTTTTCTCAAACTCAAGGAAGACTGAACTCCATTTAAAATTGTCGGGACTTCCCCACTTCTTTCAAAACCTTCTTGATATTCTTTTCAAAGCCTTTAGGATTATTCTACTCCACAGTTAGAGTGTGTAGCTGATGAGGACAGCTAGGACTTGATAGATCCTCAACGAGCATTACAACAATTGGGTTAATGATTAGCTCATGATTAGAAAGAGACACTTAGGATTGAATGAAGCTAACTTCCCTCTAGGCTAATAAACAACCAATTTGCAAACACTTTCAAGATAAAACTCTTAGCAAATAGGTTGATACTGACTTCATCGCTTTTATATTTATGTTGTGATTGTGGGGTGCATGGGAGGGTAGCTTAGGACATGCATTCCTCTGTGTCACCCGATTTTTCCACGAGTCACGGAATCCCGACCGGTCCACGGTTGATTTCCCATGAGCTGGGTCATTTATATAAATGACTAAACCCACGGGGCAAGATGGTCATCGACCTACGCCCTGCAGGCTCATGATCCAAAAACACCCTCCATTATCCGAGTCTAAGCCAGCATATAGTGAACCATGAGCCTTCAGTGTCCAGCTGCCTAATCCGGTGTCTAAGACGGGTTTTACGGGAAGTCACCCCCTTGTATGCCGCCTGCCTGACCACCCTTCTATCTTACCCTGAAGATTGCATGGGCTCAGTTCTCCATTGTTCCTCTACACCACGGGTGTCTCTAAAGCCCAATGTCACGCTACACGTCCATAGAGGATCCGTATTTACCGGATACCCATACATGGCACAACGTAGTCAGTGAATAATTTGGACTTTAGACACACCTGACCGTGCAGATGACGAGAGACCCGTTCCCATGCAATACTTCCCCGAGTTTCCTGAAAAGTGAACGTGTTGTCGGATCATCACTGGACGTGGCGTATGTTTCCTTATCATCTCGGGTGTCCTGACCTTTCGAACTTAAGCACTCCGGACTTTCTTGATAACGTGCCCCTTGCGGGGCATAGCAAAGAAAAACCCCGAGAGATGACAGTGAAGGGACGATGGTTCCCCCGGTGAGGTGGAATCGTAATTGACCTGGAAAGTGATTATCCCAACATTAACACTCATAGCTCCACATCAAACATAGCCACGATTTACTTTATGCTATACATGTGTACAAACCGTTTTTTCAAACTAACCTGTTTCAAAATGTTCGGAATTCTCTTTGTATGTCTCTTAAAGCTTTCTTACGAGCTCGTTTAATTTTGAATCTCACCTATACTTTACTCATAAACATTTGGGGTTTTAAAACCTGCCACTTCATCTTTAAAAAACTTTGTTTCACTAAAATGTTATTTTCGAACCAATTTTCAAAAATGGATTTTGAAAAACTTACTTTCTGCAAACAAATTTCAAATAACATTCTTCCCCAACATTATTTCAAAATAATTTTTGAAAACAGCTTTCAAAGTTGATTTTCACAAACGTATTTCAAAACAGATGACTCAATCCCCATGTTGTGACCCGCTACTTTTGAAGTTCTGCCCACCTTCAAGAGCAGCGGTCATTACTGTGGAGCGTACTAGTCATTTTGTGTTTCCACAAAAGTGGTGAATTTTCACATAAGATTTTGTGCTTGATCATTCACCTTTTCCTTTCTCAAATATATCCCTTATTCCCTCGTCGGAGCGGATCGAGTTGAAAACTCAGAGGCGCACCAACCCGTGGAGCTAGCCGAGCGAAATGAAAGACCAACACCAACTGTATACATAATCAGAGGTGTACGAACCCGAGTCAAGCAACATGAAGACTAGCGACACCGGTTCGAGTTTAAATTGTCGAAAGTCAGAAGAACACCAACTCGTTTTGTTTGATCACAGTTTTGCTTCACTGCAAAAGCTTGAAAATGAGCCAGCAGTCGGTCAAGCACCGAAGACAAGCGAGCAACCGATCAAACACCCAAAGACAAGCGTGCAGCCAGTCAAGAACCCAAAGATAAGCTAGCAGCCGCTTAAGAACCTGAAGACGAGCGAGCAGCCAACCCGAAGTCCGAGCGTGAGCTGTCATTCATAAGCCCAAAGACGGACCAGAAGAGTTCGGAAGAAGTTCAGCTCAAATTCCCCCTTTTAATGACTTTTTAGAATTGATGATGTATAGGTTTTCCCCATGTGATTCTCTTCTCTCTTGTCCATTTCTGAATAGATAACATGTATAGATTTATACATTCCCTTTGAGTTTATTTAGATAAATGTGTATAGGGTTCCCTACTCCCTATTTTATTTGCGAATAACCGAGCGTCAAGATTCATATTGAGAAAATCCACCACTATGAAAACACGCGTTTTCAAAATTGGTTTCTAAAAATTGGTTTCTTTTGGCATGCATATAATAAAAAGAACGAATAAGGGATGACCCTCAATCTATATATCATTCATCAACTTGCTTTATGGGGTGAAAATTCACGGTATCTACAGGTGGCATCCCTAAGTAAACAACGCCAACAAATGCAACCGAGCGTAAAACAAAAAACATGCATTGCATTGCAGACGTTATAAAGTGAGTGGTTAAACTGGTGTAAAATTAAAAGAAAAGAAATTAAAACTCAATTAAACGTCGGGCTGCAAACAAATCCCGGTCGCAGTAGTATAGTGAAAATGTAAGCAACCGGATGTCGAACCGTGGGACTAATGTACATATAATAGTACCTAAGCGTCACAAGAGGGGGGATTAATGACTTGTAAAATAAAAAAAAGAAAAGATAAAATAAACTAAGTTAATAGATAAATAAAATGGAACTCTGGGTCAGGTTAATATAATCTGCATAATTAAGCTATCTCTACTGGTTTAATAATTTGGCAAGGTTCCTGTAATTATCTTAAGGACTAAGTCATAGCCTCATAAGAACTCGTTCACCTGTAATGCAAGGTTCTAATCAAGGTTCAAGCAAAAGCCTGCGAACGGCAGAGGAGTATTGAGGAATTACATTTGCAACTGAATACTAACTTATTAAATCATAACAAGTTTCCTCCAGTTTTACGTCTTAATTAACCTATCTATTTATCACCGGTCTGATCAAAATAGACTTAGGTAAGCAATTTAATAAACTCATGACATTTATTAAAAAGGTGCGAGATAACCTTTAAAACGTAACAAACTATATATAATTAAAACCAGTAAAATAATGCAATTAATACAAACACATAATAACCATTCCCAGAGTATACGTAAACTAGCCTAACATATTAAATAGATAGACAGAGACAAGAGTAATAGAAATCATCCGTAATCACTCCGGCTCACTCTGCTATTTTGTGTATGTAGGGCTAGAGGTGGATTTTGTGGAAGTAAAATAAATAAAATGGAGAAGGCGGAAGGAAGAGAAATGAGATGGTGTGTGGTTTGTGGTCTGATCGGTGGATGGATTGTATGATTTTTGTGGTGAAGTTGTGTGCGTTTATATAGGGAAAGGAAGATGGTAGGAGAAGGAAGAATGATTGCAGACAGAGGTGAATGACGCGTGAAGGGATTGAGCTCATTGATTGCTCACTGATTGAAGCATTGATTGCAGGGGACTAAGGAGTTGGAGACGGGGAGCGAAATAAGGTAGGCGCCGCGACAGTGGACGAGTTGCAGCGCGAGTTGCAGACGAACAAGATAAGCTCGCGTCGGTTTACATGTTGTCCGCCTGTGGTGTCCGCCCATTAAGAGCGGTTGCTGCTCTCAGTCCGCCACCAAGACCGCCAGATAACAGGCGGTTGCGCCCCTCTTGTCTGCCAGTTCCGAGGTGGTTGCGCCTCTGTGGTGTCCGCCAGTTATGGGGCGGTTGCCCTTCTTGTGGTGTCCGCCAGTTATCTCGACGTCGCAGAGGCGGTTGCAACCTGTTGTCGTGACTTATTTCTTCCAACTTTGACCGGCTCTAGATTGTTCGTTTGGGCTCAGTTTCTGAGCCGTTTGTGTCTATGTGTTCGTCTCTTTATCTACTTTAGTCCCAGCTTGGTTTTCCTCATGTTAAACCAATAAATTAGTGAGATAATATAAAACATAAACTAGAGGAAAACTAACCGAAGTGGAGAAATGAGCAAGAAAAGTGTTAATATTATATATGAAATACACCTATAAATCATGCTCATTTGGACACTTATCACACCCCCACACTTACTTTTGCTTGTCCTCAAGCAAAATCACGTACCCAAGTAGTAGGGAATGCTCAATATTAACAAATATTATTATGAAGGGTAGGATAAACATGATCTTTTTAACTTATTGAGGAGTGTGAAAAATTAACTGCTGGTGGCATAGGTGTGCTCAGGGTGAAAATAAAATATAGAGTTTCGGGGTATGATCTAAGGTACTTCAATGTTTCTTTTTAGGTGACTCTGAGAACTTTTACCACGGCCAACTTCTCTCAAGAATGGGTATTTAGGAGAAAACAAAAGGGAAAATAGATTTATGCTTTTGTTTCACTTTTGCATAAGAGATGAGAAAATGTAGGCATAACGCCTTTGTTTTTAAGAACACTCAACTCTCTTTTGTTGGTTTCCAATGGTGTCTCGTAAGTCCCTTATTATTTTATTATTTTCTTTCTTTTTAACAGAGAAGCACCCTTAGCAATCCCTAAGAGAGAAGACAGAAAGAAACCCTGAGCAATAAAATCCAACCATTTGCAGATTATTTGGTCACACCGCATATAAAATGCTCCTCAAAAGTAATCAAAATTTTAAAATTTGTACCTTTTATCCTACAATTCATAACAATATTTATTCTTAAAGAGAACAACCCACATATAACGGGTCCATAATATTTGAATTGGACAAACGCATGATAAGGAGAGAGATTAAACATTTAAGCACAAAATGTCACCGAAAAGGGCATACTCCCCCACACTTAAATTGAACAATGTCCTCATTGTTCACCACAAAAACAAGGGAAGGTCTCAGAAGACCTTTTCGGTAAGTAGATAAAATAGAGATAACACAAAGATCACAAATAAACAATTAAGCACATAAACGCTCCTCTGCAGTTTTTATTTAAATAAAAGCATTTAAAAGAAACTGGTACTCCCCTGATATTATTTTTGCTAGTTGTTAAAGGAGTTCCCCCCACACTTGAGCTTCAGCCTCAAGTAGCGTAGCTTGGTTGCAGTGTCCACATGGAGGTGCACCTGCATAAAACACTAGAAGCAACCATACTATAAAGGGGTTAAAAGTTAGCAAAAATAAAATTTTAAAGAGAACCTGAAAATTAAAAAGAACAATAAGTAAATAAAATAAAAATACACCCGGGTTGCCTCCCAGGAAGCTGCCCTTATTTAACGTCTTTGGCTAGACGCCTGCTTCGTTATCCTGGATCAAAACAAAACGTTACCTCGGCATATAAATAGAAATTAATACTCCACAAAACCTGATGTTTGAGGAGGTAATGCCGGGAACGTAGTTCTAACAGAAGACCCGGTGGTGGTGATTTTTCGTCCTCAAATTGGAGGATGTAAAAATCCTCCTCTTGTAAGTGAGGCTCACAGAAAGAACGCTCGTTATCATCTTCAGAGAAAGTTAATTCTTTGAAGGTGATAATGGCGTTTTGTTTGGATATATTGGCGGGAGGTGACGGTAATTCCTTCTCTTTATTTTCGAGGATGTAAATATCCTCATCTTCTGGATAGAGCATAGAGAAGGATGGAAACTGGCGGTAGGTGACCGTAGAGGGAAGAGAGTAACTTACATCCGTAGTGGGGTGTTGTTCTACCTCATGAATTATTTCGCTCTTTGGTTGCTGTTCTTGTAGAGCGAGTCTCTCCAGGTAGTCTGGTTGATCTTCTAACCAGAGTTGTTCTTGTAATATGAGACAATCTTCATAATCATGAGCTCCCCCACATAGGAGCAGTATAAATACTGTGAATAGCAAAACTCTCTTCGAACACCTGTTCCATTTCCATTTCAATTTTTTTTTGTGTTTTTTTTTGTATAATAAACAAAACTACTGAAACAGATTAGAAAATAAAATAATTAGAAACAAACATAATGATAATATAAACAAAAATAAAAGATATAATAAAAAACAAAAACAAAAATATTAGACAAAATATTCTAATAAAACAAGTGAATAATCCGGGGCTTAGGGACTAGAATAAACTAGTCCCCGACAACGGCGCCATTTTGCAGACGTTATAAAGTGAGTGGTTAAACTGGTGTAAAATTAAAAGAAAATAAATTAAAACTCAAATTAAACGTTGGGCTGCAAACAAATCCCGGTCGCAGTAGTAGTATAGTGAAAATGTAAGCAACCGGATGTCGAACCGTGGGACTAATGTACATATAATAGTACCTAAGCGTGTCACAAGAGGAGGGATTAATTGACTTGTAAATAAATAAAAGAAAAGATAAAATAAACTAAGTAATAGATAAATAAAATGGAACTCTGGGTCAGGTTAATATAATCTGCATAATTAAGCTATCTCTACTGGTTTAATAATTTGGCAAGGTTCCTGTAATTATCTTAAGGACTAAGTCATAGCCTCATAAGAACTCGTTCACCTGTAATGCAAGGTTCTAATCAAGGTTCAAGCAAAAGCCTGCGAACGGCAGAGGAGTATTGAGGAATTACATTTGCAACTGAATACTAACTTATTAAATCATAACAAGTTTCCTCCAGTTTTACGTCTTAATTAACCTATCTATTTATCACCGGTCTGATCAAAATAGACTTAGGAAAGCAATTTAATAAACTCATGACATTTATTAAAAAGGTGCGAGATAACCTTTAAAACGTAACAAACTATATATAATTAAAACCAGTAAAAATAATGCATAATTAATACAAACACATAATAACCATTCCCAGAGTATACGTAAACTAGCCTAACATATTAAATAGATAGACAGAGACAAGAGTAATAGAAATCATCCGTAATCACTCCGGCTCACTCTGCTTTTGTGTATGTAGGGCTAGAGGTGGATTTTGTGGAATGTAAAATAAATAAAATGGAGAAGGCGGAAGGAGAGAAATGAGATGGTGTGTGGTTTGTGGTCTGATCGTGGATGGATTGTTGATTTTTGTGGTGAAGTTGCGTGCGTTTATATAGGGAAAGGAAGAGGCAGGAGAAGGAAGAATGATTGCAGACAGAGGTGAATGACGCGTGAAGGGATTGAGCTCATTGATTGCTCACTGATTGAAGCATTGATTGCAGGGGACAGGAGTTGGAGACGGGGAGCGAAATAAGGTAGGCACCGAGACAGTGGACGAGTTGCAGCGCGAGTTGCAGACGAACAAGATAAGCTCGCGTCGGTTACATGTGTCCGCCTGTGGTGTCCGCCCATTAAGAGGCGGTTGCTGCTCTCACGTCCGCCACCAAGACCGCCAGATAACAGGCGATTGCGCCCCTCTTGTCCGCCAGTTCCGAGGCGGTTGCACCTCTGTGGTGTCCGCCAGTTATGGGGCGGTTGCCCTTCTTGTGGTGTCCGCCAGTTATCTCGACGTCGCAGAGGCGGTTGCAACCTGTTGTGTCGTGACTTATTTCTTCCAACTTTGACCGGCTCTAGATTGTTCGTTTGGGCTCCGTTTTCTGAGCCGTTTGTGTCTATGTGTTTCTCTTTATCTACTTTAGTCCCAGCTTGGTTTTCCTCATGTTAAACCAATAAATTAGTGAGATAATAAAACATAAACTAGAGGAAAACTAACCGAAGTGGAGAAATGAGCAAGAAAAGTGTTAATATTATATATGAAATACACCTATAAATCATGCTCATTTGGACACTTATCATGCATTCACGACAAAAGGGTCACATGCATTTACAATCATCCAAAATCATCAACCATACATGAATCTCGTCCACACTCACGAGCATCACGCACTTACGTGTTTCATAGTCACTTGTCACACACCAGCTTTCATCCCAATATCTCGAACGCCAGAGCCCGATCTCAGAGGGATAGAAAAGAAAACCGAGCTCAAACCTTTCTCAATCTCAAAGTGTATCATATCGTGGGGCTACCATACGGGAGTTGTCACTCCCCAAAATCCAAAAAAATCATACATCCAAAAATCCCAAAAAATGTAATCTCTGTCATATCATTGGGCCACCATGCGGGAGTTGTCACTCCCTAAAAATTCAAAAATCCAGGAGCCAATCACCAAGCCGCCCTCACTCGAGAATTTCTTCTTCGACAATAACCCCGGCAGTTAGACCATCTCTAGGACCAACAGTGACTAGATGAGCTTCATAAGCCGCGAGTTGAATACGACTCAAGCGAGACTAGGTGTAGCCTCACCACTCATGCATTGCATCCAAAAACAAAACAAATAAAACAAAAAAAAAACATTCAGTCAACCATCTCAATTCATCATTTTTGGCATTTCATGCATCCTATACATAGTAATTCCATATTACCACACTATATAATGCATTATAGATAGTCACATTTGCATACTCTCGTATCGAAACGACATCTTTGAAAAAAATGTTGAGAGATTGATTGAACAGAATGCTTGAATCACAAAACTCTCGACCCGTCAACGAACACAAGGGTCAAATCAAAATCAGCACCACAGACCAAGTGAGTAGTGTGCGAAGAGCGGTATTTTCTCTTGAATTCCAAGTGAGCGTTTTTGGACAATCCCCTGAGCGACGAGTGAAGGTAGAGAGGGCCAATCAAGGTAAAACCATGAGCGACTTGTGCTTTCCTTCAGCACATGGAGAGGCATAATTTAGAGTGAGATCAATGTCGATAGCAAGATACGAACTGTGGTTCATGCAAAGATTCGAGAATAGTAAGAAAACAATTATTGACTAATGAGAATGACGAGGCACTTAGGAATAAAAATCCCACAAAAACCAAAAAGCTTTGACTGCCCTCTACATCATCCCTTAGTGAGCCCCGCTGAGCCTTTCATGAAAAACTCTTTCTTCAAAAAAAAACTCCACAATATGCCACCCCACATATACACACTTACCCATGCAATAGAGGATCTCGAAGGAGCTAGAGCCATGACCCCTCCCCACCATCTTTCACAAAAAACAACAAATGAAATGTTCGAAGAAACCAATGGGTCAATGCAACTCCAAAGCCAAACACCAAAAAAGAACGCCAGAAATGCTTGAAAATTTCAATGAGTCAATGCAACTCCAAAGATGAAAGCCAAAATACAAAGCAAAGGACGCTTGAGGAAATCGATGAACCAAATGCAATTTCAGAAAACAAAATGAGAAGAAAGTTCAAATCGAACGCAGAAGAGGCAAGAAGGAGAAATCCGAACCAAAAGGACCAATGAAGTCCCAACGAAAACCAATAAGGGGTTATCAAAACCCGTCTAATCATTCCACCCATGGCAAAGGCAAAACATGTCCTCTATTGCACAAAAGCTCCACAATTCCTAAACAAATCCTCCAGTCCCATGTGACATACATCATACCCCTCAACCCCGTTATAACCCAATAAAAGACCTCTGACTCGTTAGTTGGTGAGCGTTAACCGAAAGTATCGGATCTGAAACATGAATTATAAGCTTCGTGCTTGTTATCAACATGTCCCACCTCACAATACAGGGACTATGAGCGAATGAGTGCGACCTTACTTCACAAGGTCCATAGAGTGTGAGTGACTCTTTGATCTAAGCACCAAAACGTAAACAGCTAACCCCATTGCAGGTGAGGAACGGAAAGTTCATAACCTCAAAAAGAAATTCTCAGGAAAATACTGCTCTGAGCATCAAGAGTATCATCACGACATTAGCACACACGGCCATACTCACGAGAGACTAACCCACATCCCTCCATGAGAGGAAAGTGATTCACGCATTCCTGTTTAACAATCACTCAAGATCGAACCAAAGATGTCTTATATTCGTAAACCTCATAGTAATAGAGACAGAATCGTACCTTCTCTTCAAAAATTGCATATGCATTTTGCATCTCTTCTAGCATTTAATATTTGTATGCACTATAATCATTTCAACTTCAACATCCGACTGGTAAGAATTCTACCTAGTCTCGCTGAAAGTCAACTTCAGTTGCAGTTGTTGAAGCATCAATTTTGATCAAAAGATGTCAACTGGAGCCATCCTGGGCTATCCTCGAGCTACATCAAACCAAACTAAAACCACCCTAGAGCCATGAGAGGACCGTAGCTGGAGCCATCCCGAACCATCATCGAGCTACGCCGAACCATTTTGGAGCCACCACAGGCTATCCATAAGCTACACGGAGACCATTCCGGAGCCATCCACGGTCATACTTGAGCCTCATTTGCGCCTCTTCTGAAGCCAAGCTAAAGCCGAACGAGAGCCATCATCTGACATTGAAACCATCCTTGGAACTACACAGGGGTCATCCCAACAGTCCGAGAACAATACGGGAGCCACCTCAAATCCATATCGGAGCCATCTTGTCACCAAGGCCTTGCCTACAGAGATTCGAACTACGTATGGTCTGATCTCAATACGAAATTGAGTACGTAGGCAACCCGTCCAGGGTGCGACTACCTCAAAGGAAAAATTCCCTATTGTTCCTCACTATCACTAAATAGAGCCATCTTGTAGCCCTTCCCGGAGCCCCCCGAGCTATCCTGAAGCCATCTCAAGGAATCTAAAGTCATAACTGACCATACCAAAGCCATTCATTCACGACAAAAAGACTATCAATCACATCAAAGTACGCAAATCACATCAACCCACCATTCAACTCAAAATCCAAAACAAATTGAAACCCACCAACCATCCCAAAAATCTCAATACAAATCGAAACCCACCAACCATCCCGAAAATCTCAATCCAAATCAAAACCCACCAACCATCCCAGAGCCGTTGCTCACAATGGGGTCATGAATCATGTCGGAGCCATCCAACCACACTGGAGCCATTCGACCACACTGGAGCCACCCGACCGCACAGGAGCCATCCGATCATACCGGAGCCCTCGGATCATATCGAAACCATCTGGTTATATCAAACCATCGAGTTCCCAAAGCCAATCATTCACAAAAAAAACATTCATTCAAAGACCAATCACAAAATCACCAAAACCAATAAAAAACTCGAGAGCCATACCGAAGCCATCTCGAACTCTGGATCCAAGGGTCATACCAAAATCCCGAAACCATAGTGCACATCGGGCCAAGGCCACCAAAAACAAAAACCAAAACAAAAGTCCCACACTGTCAAAGTCAAAGGCGACATCGACAGAAAGCATTCGACCGTCACATCCCTCACAGAAGCAACCAAAAAACATCCAATCCCGAATCAATCCACAATCAAAATCATCCTCAAATCAACCACCCAAAGCAGCGAGTTTCGTACAACTCCATAAAGTATCATAGGCTCATCATAAGTCCTATGACTAGATATCAAGAGGTCTAGTTGAGGCTCGTCATAAGTCCTCGTACTTTCAATTGCATTATAGGCTCGTCATAAGTCCTATAGCTAGATGTCAAGAGGTCTAGTTGAGGCTCGTCATAAGTCTGCAGACCAATCAATCAAATTGTTAGTATCATAGGCTCGTCATAAGTCCTATGGCTAAATGTCAAGAGGTCTAGTTGAGGCTCGTCATAAGTCCTCGTACTTTCAATTGCATTATAGGCTCGTCATAAGTCCTATAGCTAGATGTCAAGAGGTCTAGTTGAGGCTCGTCATAAGTCCTCGTGCAGCCCAATCAATCAAATTGTTAGTATCATAGGCTCGAGGCTCGTCATAAGTCCTCGTACTTTCAATTGCATTATAGGCTCGTCATAAGTCCTATAGCTAGATGTCAAGAGGTCTAGTTGAGGCTCGTCATAAGTCCTCGTGCACCTTAAACCAATCTAATTGTTAGTATCATAGGCTCGTCATAAGTCCTATGGCTAGATGTCAAGAGGTCTAGTTGAGGCTCGTCATAAGTCCTCGTACTTTCAATTGCATTATAGGCTCGTCATAAGTCCTATAGCTAGATGTCAAGAGGTCAAGTTGAGGCTCGTCATAAGTCCTCGTGCACCCTAAACCAATCTAATTGTTAGTATCATAGGCTCGTCCTAAGTCCTATGGCTAGATGTCAAGAGGTCTAGTTGAGGCTCGTCATAAGTCCTCGTACTTTCAATTGCATTATAGGCTCGTCATAAGTCCTATAGCTAGATGTCAAGAGGTCTAGTTGAGGCTCGTCATAAGTCCTCGTGCACCCTAAACCAATCTAATTGTTAGTATCATAGGCTCGTCATAAGTCCTATGACTAGATATCAAGAAGTCTAGTTGGGGCCCGTCATAAGTACCCGTACACCCGTACCCATAAGAACGAGTCATAAACCGTAGTGAGAATTTTTGGCGCCCCGTCAACCTTGATCCAATTCTGCAAGGGCTTGCAAAATTGAATCAAGGGGAGCCATCTGTAGACACCAAAAATTCTCACCCCATAAAGTAAATTCCAAAAATAAGAGGAGTCGTCGCCTGTCTTTTTCAAAAAGTATCAACGCGCGTGCCAAAACGAAACCATCGTTTTATGACAAAATTCTTAAATCTTTTTTTCAAAGCATTTCAGAAAAACAATTCTTCGAAAATAAATTTCCAATGACAATCCGATTTCAAACTCATCCCTTTTCGTTTTTTTATCTATTCATTTCTTTTTATTTTTCATGGATCATTTTTTTTCATTTATTGTTATATTTTCTTGTCTTTTTTTGTAGTGTTTGCTTTTACTTCTATCATTATCATTTTTAGTTTTATTCCCATCAATTTATGCATTTATTATTATCATTACTTTTATTATTTTACTTATACGCTTCTTTGTCTGCTTTTATTATTTCGTGTTATTTGTATATATATAAATGAGTTATTTTATTGATAAAATTCTTTCATTTTTTTACTTGCATTTTCATTAGCGTTTTAGGGAGTCTTCTCATTTGAGTTATAACCTTTCTGTTATTTCTCGCATTTCCGTCTGTGTTAGTTTATTTTTCCTTCTTTATCCGGTCAAAACAGATAACCAACAAATCAACCCAATCATGATCCAGTCTGGTCTAGAACCAAATAAAGCCCATTCTTAATTATCCAGCCCATAAAAAAAACAGCTCACCTTTCCTTAATAAAACCCTATTCCTTTCTCTATTCTTTTCGATATAAAACAAGAACAGTAGCCATCAGCCGTCTCTGGCCCTCATCGTCTTCCCCGTCGATCATCTTCTAAAAAAAAATCAAAACAGAAGAAAACTCAGCCACCACCATTTTTTGCTTCTTCCTTGATCGATCTCCAATACTCAGAAACCCCTAACTACTCTAGCGGACCTCGACTCCTTGGCTCTCGAGGGTTTTCTCCTTCAACCATGGACATCAACCGACGCTTACCCAAGATTTCCTCCCGTATATACATACTCCGTCTTCTTCGTTCAAAAACCGATCGGGAATTTTACTAGTCTGAAAACCCTAGCCTGTGCCTAGAATCACTCGCCTCTCATCGTCTTTCAATCTCCTCCTTGCTCTTGACTAAGAACAACAAACATACAAGGCTGTACCTCCATTCTCATTCTCTTCTTCATGCAAACAAGGAACATCAGGCTCCTTCCTCCTTTTTTCTCTTCAAATGCCGAACGAGCAGCACACATGGTCTATGCCTTCTTCCATCTCTTCACCCACGACAATTTGCATCCAAAACCAGCAAACAAGGAACAATGAATCTGCTCCCTCTTCATTCTCTTCGAAAGCACCCTCCTCTGGATTTCATTTCAAGCTCTGATCACAGTGGCCATGGTTCATTCACCGTCTCAGTCACCTTCGTTGCTACCTCTTCTACCGTGACCGTAATTGTCGTGGGCGATTTGATTCTGGCTACAAGCGGGTGTGTCGGCGGTAGCTAATGAAATTTTACCCGACTTGAGATTTCTCTGTCTCTCACTATCGTCAATCAGCTTTAGTTTGGTAAAATTACTCTTGTTTTCCTTTTATTTTTGTTCGAAGTGTCTGATTTTTTCTGTTTTGCGACTTCGTTAGATTATCGTTCTGGTCCTTGTTCCTGGAATCTGTTGGTGGTTTTGTGAACTCAATCGGTTTGCTAGTTTGGTGATTAATCTCTGGTTTTCGAGTTCGATACGTTTGAATCTTTGGCTAAATTCTGGTGCTCGGTGAAATACCCCTAAATTAATTTAAATTAATTTAGGGGATTTTTTTATTAAAAATTAGATTATTATATGGAATTATGAATATTAAATTATTATATGGAATTGTGAAATTTATTTAGGGGTTTTCTCCTATTTAACCCTAATTATTATACATTATATTATAGTATTATGAATTTAATAATAAGATTTATAAGTCAATAAATATAGGGAAAATTTATAAACACTCCAACTATGTTATAAAGATTTTAGGAAGTGTTGGAACATTGTTTTGAAACATAAAAGTCAATATAAAATTCTAGAAACCTTAAAGCTTATTAAGCCTTGCTAGAGTTGACTTTTTGAGAATGGTCAAACCAGGCCATGAAACCTATACCAATAAATAGGTTATGGAAAACCATGAAGATCGATAAAAAGAACGTCAAAAACGGATCATCCTAGCCAAAGTTATGCTAGATTGAAGTTTTGAGTCAAAATTTTTAAATCTGCCACGTGTCAAGCTCACACGCGCCCACACTTAGATAGATTTTATCTTCACGATTTTCGGAACCGACTTTGCCCTAACTTGTGACCTCCATAACGTTCTCATCTTTTGGAATTTTTGAGTGGCGTCTTTTGCATTCTCTTCTCCTTAATCTCCTCTTTGCAACCATAACTCACACTAACCCTAACTCATCCTAAATCAACCGGAAATTCGATCCAAAGTAGCCACCCTGCAAAACCGTAACTGCAGTTTCCAGTTTTTCCCTTCGAATCCGGTAACTTCGTCTAGCCATAACTTCTTCGTTTCTCATCCACATTTCATGTTCTTTAGCTCGTTTTAAAGAGCTCTAATCCCTCTACAACTTTCATGTTGATGACCAAATCTAATTCTCAATCATATGGAAGATATAGGCATCTAAAGTTCCGACCCCGATCTGGTCGCATTTTGCCCAGAATTTTTCCAGAAACGAGAAGGTAAACTCGTAAGTTTCGGGTTCGATTTCTTTTTGTGTGTTGCGAGTTAGGATGAGTTCTTGCTATCATTGTGTAGAGCTAAGTTTCCTCTTTAGATTAAGCCCAAGAAATAGTTCTAACTCCCTCTGTACTGTAAATTATAGTGTTGCAAAGTAGGCTACTCAATCGAGTTGTAAAGGGGGCATTTTTCCGGAAACCGAAAACAATTCCTTTCGATTCGAGCAATTCCGGTAAGTTTTCTTCAAATTCCTTCAACCTTGCTAAACTATGTTACATTATCGGTCAAAACCATGATTCAATTGCATCAATTACGCTTTAGATTGAGTGAATTTGGGAGAATCGAATTCGAAAACTCTTAAGAACCCTAACCTCGAAATCGAATTCGAAAACCATTGAATACTGCATTATAATTGGGGAAATTGGTATCATTAGAACCGTAATTGAATTTCGAAACCATAGAAACAATAATCACTCAATTTGGTTCTGTAGATTGTGAGAAAAACGGGATTTAGTACTCGGTTTGGTAATTGAGTTCGCTGATGAACTCGATGCACAGGGGCCGTCCGATCTCGTTTTAAGAGATTGGACGGCCGAGATTAAAACATACCAGAATTAGTTTATAAGGGTTTTAGTAAATTCCAGTAAATAGTCTTAACTTGTTGGGTTAATTTAAATATCTTCCCTAATGTATTTTGACTTGATATTTTAACCATAGATTCCTTATTTTATCTAGTTTATTTGATGTAAATTAATATGGTTTTGGAGTTTTTAAACATAAGTTATGATTTTTACAAGTTACGGGTTTTCTGGAATTATTTGGCTAAATTTAAAAGATATTTTTATGAAATAAAATTTTTATTATGTCTAAAATGTGATAGTTACTGTATATTAAATTTGGGAATTTTTGGGCAATGGTAAAAGGTTTTAAAAATTGTGTTTATGAGTTTTTCATAAGAATAACCTAATATAAGGTTTTTAATGTAAAAAAATTAAAGGGTAGTTGATTAATGAACTTTATAGGTTGGGGAAAATATAATAAGACTAATTAACATTTAATACAGTATGTTTATAAATATTTTGGGTATTAACTTTAAGTGAGGTAAAAATTGTTACATATATTTATATATATGTTTATATGAGAGAAATAAAATAGAAACTTATACTAAATCAAGGAATTTAACTAAACTACATTTTATTTATTATATAATATGGAAGCTAATATGTTTAACTAAAACTAAGGGAAATACTTTATTTTGTAAACCATAAATCAGTTGTGGATATGTCTAAAAGATATTAAATATAATTAAATACAATAGAATTTCTTAAAGAATGTTCTGGATAAATCTTAATATATGTAGATATATATATTTATATATATATAAATACAATAAAAATAGATAAAGGAAATAACATTCCTTGTGAGAAATATAATAGGAAGGATATATACATATACGATAAATTAATAAATAAAAGGAATAAAATACCTTATAGAAAATATAATATGAAGGAATTAATGAGTTAAACTAAACCTCTACATAATACTAATAATAGAATACTATATGAGGTGGTATTATTTATGGTTATGAAATTAATAAGTTGAAATTTAGGAATATTTGTAATTAGTTTACATAAAGTGTTACACAAATAGATCTTATTATTTAATTGATAATAAAATGAATGAAATACTTTTACATTTAAATGTTCTTATTATATAAACAATAATAAAGTAAATGAGTTACTTTTACATCTAAATGTGAAGAGGATAAATAAGTCTAGATTTAATCATTTCTTAATATTTATAGTATTGAGTAATAACTTAATATCTTGTGATAAAATCATTAAAAGGATTATGATATAAAACTATATTAAACTATGATTGGGGAATTAATCTAAATAATAATCCTTACGTTCTTAGAATTTGATAAGCCATATAAAATACATTTAATACCAATGTTCAGGATGTGAGTTTATAATTAAGTAATGTATGTAGTAGTTAGAATTTATAAGAAGGTTTATAAATAGAAATTAGATACTTAAAATCTTTAAACCTTTAATTAGATGAAACTAGGTTACGTAAGATATTATATTGATTTACCTTTTTGACACTGGGAATATTAATGTGTCATTTGAATATAAGGTATGGGGATTTTCAGAATAGATTATCTTATTACATAATTAACAATTTCAATTATGAATCAGAATTTAGTTCTTAGATAAATTTTACCTTATGTCGAGATATAATGTTTATCCTAAAATACAATAAAGGAAATTAATTTATTAAGTTATTCCTTTGAAACCTTTGGTCTTGTAAGTAATATAAAATGTATTTAAGACATAAGTTTATTAAAATTTAGTACAAAAGGATTATACATACTCTATGGAGAGAATGTGTGTAAAAATTAAATACTTGGGAAATTAAAATGTAAGTAAGGATACATAAAAAGGGTTATCTGAAAACACCTTATTATATAGGTAATAATTAAGCGAATAATATACTTTGTGGATACTAAGTAAAAGAGTTGGAAGGGTTTGAGTTAATTAAAATATAGTTGTTTCAGGATGAAAGTAATTGAACATCTTAAGACAAGATAATTAGATGGTTATAATATTAAGTCATTCTAAAGTAGAGATAAAATAATTGAGTCTAGTAGTTGTCTCTAAATTCTAAGATTGATTGAATAACGTATAATGCACTTATGTTATAAAGGTCTTTAATGTGAGAATTATGGTTAGGTATGGGTAAAGTGGATAAGGGTGGAACAATTAACAAGTGTTAATAAAATACATTCCTTGGTCTTACAACCTTGAGTTATACAACATTCTAAGACAAGTCAAAGGTTATTCATAGCATTTAAGTGAGGGCTTAAAAGACAATTGAGATTTAGAAATAACAGTGGGGAGTTTATTTAAGTTTAACGTGGGCTACAAGTGATTGATGATAGACTACCTTTAATATTCTTCAGAGTACTGTTGATTGTTTGCGCAAGTAGATTAGAACTGCTACAACGTTACCGAGGTACGATTTCTCGTACTCAGCTTGTTGTGTTTTGGACCTTATGGAATGTTTTGTACGATTTCTCGTACTCAGCTTGTTGTGTTTTGGACTCTATGGAATGTTTTGTACGATTTCTCGTACTCTGATATTTTTGATGATTGACTTATGGAATGTTTTGGAAAACACTAGCTGACTTTAAGAGGAATTTCAAAAAAAGAAATGGTTGTGTGACTAACTCAGCTTGTGTGACTAACTGAGCCTTGGATGTGAAACTCACTTGGGTATTGGTTCCTTCTACTTGGTTGCCCGTTAGACATTGGCTGCTTAGGGTTTACGATTCTGCACTCTGTAGGACTGAGTGTTTTGGTATTGCTCTGGGTAGTTGGTGATCTAGCGGGATTTTTGGAAAAGGTCAATCTTGGAAATCTTTCTTTCGACGTGCGCGCGTCTTCAATGGTAACAGTGAGGGGCTGTATATCCCCTGTCCCAGAAAGGGACGTGATAGACAGTGAGGGGTTGTATATCCCCTGTCCTTAGTGGACGTGATAGACAGTGAGGGGCTGTATATCCCCTGTCCTTAGTGGACGTGATAAACAGTGAGGGGTTGTATATCCCCTGTCCTAAAAGGACGTGATTGGCGGTGGGGGCCATCTCTCCCAGTTGAATTATTCCACTCTTGAGTTCTTGGTTCTTGGATCTGTTTAAACATTCCTAGTCCTTTGTGACTATCTGAGTTTTTCTACTCCTAACGGGAATTGGGTTTAACTAAGGAAATGGATGCTTACTAACTATGTGGTGTGACTACTTAAGTGGATGACTTGGTTTGGAAGTTCTCTATCTCTATCTTTGTCTTGTTTTCTTTTCTCTTTAACTTGATTGTTTTGAAGTGCTTTATCTCTGTTTTACTTTTAAGAGTTTGTTTTCATGTTACTGTTTATTTTGAAGAGTTATGTTTTATAAGTTTGTTTTTGGAGAATTGTACCAGTTCCATTCCAGGGAACTGACCCGCCCCTTTCGGGGTGGGCTGCTTGGTTTCATCTTGCAGGTACGAATTGATTTACAGGTGGCCACGAAGAGAATGAGCGTTTGGGATGGGACTAGGTTTTGTGGAGAGTTAATGTGTTTAATTTCTATTATGTTTGTGTTAAGTTTTCTCGAGTTCAGACCGTAACTTAGTTAATTGTAATGGTTGTAATTGGTGAGGTTGGTACCGGGTGTTTGGAGCCCGATGGTCTGTAGCACCTTTAGTTTATTTTCCGCTGTTGTTTTATTATTATAGGGGTGTTACACTCGGTCATGTTTTGACCCACGTGCTTGCTACTGTCGTGTCTTGGTTAAGGTAATATTCTTTTTGAAACTGGGTTTCAGTCGTGAAGCTGATTTTGAACTTAGGAATTTGTCAGCTGTAATCTGTACCGTTTCTATTTAATTGTGCCATGTAAATTTGAGATGTTATGGCATTTGGACTCACCATTATCGGTTTGTTTGTTTGGCATTAACAAACATCAATATTGTCGTCTGTATGGTTGTTATCATCCTGGTGCTGAGGTCTAGCCACTTGAGTATATTCTCTGTTTAGATTTGTATTCTTTGAAAAGCCATCTGGGTCATTGGAACTGTTTAATTTGACTCATTCACTATTGGATCCGTGACTTGTGTGGGAAAGGCCATTTGGTTGACTTCCAAGATATGACTAAACTTTGGCATCCGAGGGTTTTGATTTTCTGCCGATTTGCACATTACTCGAACTTAGCACCCATCCAACATGGGTTTTGTAAACCGCATCAGCATTTCTTTGGGTCCCCGCCCTTTATCGGCCTTTTGGGTATTTTAGGGTCCCGCGCATTCTGTTAGTTGACCCTTTTGGACTTGTTGAGATTTTAGGCTTCGTGCAATGTTGGTCTTGGGCTCCAGCGATGTTGATCTCATGGACATGTTCATTTTTTCTATTTTTTCATGTTCCGGCTATATCTAATTCATTATCCTATTTTGTTATCTGATGAGGTACACTTCCTTGACACTTGGGCTGGACTTAATCGGATGACTTTGGGCTGGTACACTTCCTCGGCGACTTGGATTGGACTTGATCCAATGACTTTTGGCTTTACGCTTTAGGCTACACTCAAGTCTCCTATGGGTTTGAAAATTTCAATTCAGTTACCTTTGCTAACTGATTGCTGGTTTGGAACTAATTTGAAACTAGCATGACTTGTCTCTTGTGCATAGATAAGAACATGAATGATGATAGTTGCCCGAATGTTATGACTATTAAAATAAATCACACGTTGGTTGGTTGGTCCTTATTAATCTTCATCTTAGAGGGAAATGATATAAACCCTTCTAGGTAAGATCCCACATGACTTATAACCCTTATCTTTGATACTACACTTTGTCGAGTCATAATCTAAGATGACGAATTAATTCGAGTAGCAACCCCAATGCGTGATTTATTTTACAATTCATAGCATTTGTTGGCAGTTTGAAACTCGTTTCTATGTTCTCGGTTGGGGTGTGGGAGATGATTAGATTGTCCCCTTTCCTCCCATTGAGAGGGGCCGTATGATCCATTGCACACATCCCAACCCTCTTCCGTTCTTGACTAATGCAGTTTTCCTCTTTTGGTTATGTTTTTTGACATGTACAATGCTCGTGAAACGGGAAACTACCCTAAGACTAAGGAACGAGATCTTGACTTGGATTATCGGGGTCTCTACTTCAAACATATGTAACGGTTGGTGCACTTCTTGCTGATCCTGTCAGCTCAAGTGAGGCGGCGTCGATGCGACCCCCCATAGCAGCTCTTTAATTAAGATTGTTATCTATGTTTGTATTAATTTGTAATTTGTTTATTGTTCTTACTTTTGGTTGTCTTTGGATTTATTTATTTTCGTAATTTAATTCATTCTCTGCATGTGAACAATTTTAACATGTTATCTCTAGCTGGTTTTGTTATGTTATTCTAGTGCTTAGTTTACCCCTTCTACATATGGATTTGAGCTTGGAAATTAATTTGAAATCTTGTAGGATTTTTGCTGGTGTTTAATCATCAAATTTTTGTACATAACATTTACACTTCATTTTGCTTCTCCAATGTTTGTACCCTATGTGAGATATTTGCGTTGCTGTTTTGTGATTTATGCTCCTTGCTCATTGTTTATCGATGTCTTAAGCCTTAGTTATTGTCCCTAGGTCCAAGCCTTAGGATAGAGGGTGAACCCTAAGATTTAGGTGAGCCATGGTCCCACCTAATAAACTGGGTAATCCCTAGACCCAAACCACATCTTATTATAATAACATGTATTAATAAAAACACTTCCTCAAAATTCATCTCAATTTGATTCATCGTTTCTTCCCAAATTTTCCAAAGCCCATCAAAGTTCAAAACAACTCAAACAAGGCCCAAAAACAAATCAAGCCCAAAAATCAATAAACCTCTTTGGCCCATTTCTCAAAAATCCAAATTGCTTCAAATAAAAAGGTCCAAGGCTTAGATCAAGCCCAAAAATCAAAAGCTCACTTCAGCCCAAAAACAATAAGGCCTATTTTAACCCACCCTCAAACCAGATCCATAGTCAAGTCCAATCAATCCAAATCAGCCTGAAATTCAACTCGGCCCATTAAATCCCAATTGGTCCTAAAGGTCAACTCGGCCCAAAACCCAATCAGCCCAAAGCCCAAGACCCTAACCCGAAGCCCAAGAAGCCCACGACCCAAAATCCAGAAAGCCCAAGGCCCAAACCCCAAAAAAAAAAGCCCACGGCCCAAAACCAAGAAAGCCCAAAACCATAAAGGCCCATGTCTCAAACAAAGCACAAGTCCACAAAGCCTAAGTCCACAAAATAATCCAAAAGTCCAAGAGTTGACCCGAGTTGTTGACCATCCAACCTTGATCGACTTTGACGGTTTCGACCAACTTTGACCGACTTTGACCAACTCTGACCAACCTTGACCTTGACCAGAAAACCTTTACCCAATCATTGACCAAACCCGAACGTTGACCCATCTCATCTTCCAATACAAGTCAAACCAAATCAAATCAATTCCAACACTTTTTTCAAACCCGATTCCTTTCAATTCACTCAACTTGTAATCCCTTTCAAACCATCGTTTCATTCAAGTTTCATCAAAATTTCAAAGAAACCATTTTGTGGAATTTTAAAGGAAAAACTCTTCTCACATCATAGAAAACTCTTCTCAAGCAGAAAGTTCTTCTCACATATACAGAAAGTTCTCCCAAAACACTTCTCAAAATCAGTGTTTCTTTACAGAATTCCGAACAACTTCAAAAGTTTTCCAACTCAATTTTTAACTCAAATAAATCATTTTCGGGGAGCAAGAAATGTCTAACCCCTTCAAAACATTTCCTCCATGGTTAGAACACCACTTGTCTTCCTTCCCAAAAAAAATCTGAGGCGGGGCACTGGGGTCGTAACCTCCCTTGTCGCAGTCTGGATCTCTTTAGGCGGGGTATTAGGGTGACAAACCTCCCCTAATTGCAGCCTAGATTTTTACAAGGCGGGGTGCTAGGGAAGTAACGACCTTCCTAGTTGCAGCCGAGATTTTAGAATCGTCTAACTCCCTTCCGCTCGATTTCGATATTTTCGGTTTTTAATGTTTTAAAACCCGGGAGTTAGAGACGTTATTAGGGTTCGACCGAGAGCATCTTATTCATGGTGTTTCTCTTTGAATCTTACTTTTCGACATAAATTCATTGCCCCATCTTTCGAGCCTCGGCAGTTACATTAATTAAGTGTCGTGTTCGAGGGGGTACATAGGGTAATCCCTCGGGATTATCCGCCCTTTTACAACAAAAAAAATGATTTTTTGGTTTTAAAAACTTTAAGAGAGACAATTATGAATAAACCAATCCAACATTTCTATTAGAGCTTTAGGACCCATAAACACTTCTCAATCCTCTTCTGAACCAACTCTAAGTCACATAGGATCTCCAATTCCTGAAGACTCCTAAAAACCTGAAACATCTTCAAAACCCGAATACCTGCAAATCAAATATCCTCTTCCATACTCAATCATCTTTAAAACCCGAATTGCCCTTCAACACATTCAACTTCCCAAAACAACCTCAAATATCCCAGAACAATTGAAGTCTCTCAAACACTCCAAACAAACCAACTCCAAGACCAGCCTGTTTCCTCAAACTCCTCAAAATCACCTACTCCTCAATCCACACTCAATCCGATCCTTTGGCTTTATTTGAATCTCTCTGAATAAGGTTTTGAAAGATGACAATCCCGACAATTGGAGACCGAGGGTTCCTCGGGCACCAATCTGAAGTCGTGGTCATTGCCACTTCTAAGGGGTGTAACCCAGTGCGAACCCACACAAAAGCTCTAGTATGACCAGATAAGTCCTATCCATAGGAAACAATTTCAGAGTCAACTAACGGTTCTTAGAACCCTCCTTCCCTTTCCTTCCTAGTTCCTTAGGTCAAACTAGGTGGTGACTCTAGTCAAATCCGCCTTATAGAGGCATAAGTCCGCGTGGGGCCCATTGAGAGCGGGTGTAGTGCTCACTAGCATTCCCCTTTATGCTTTCTGGGAAGGACAGACGATTTAGTAGGTATTTGAGGGATGCCAGAATAACGGGTTTTCACCCTCCATAGAATGGCATTTCTAGGATCTAGACTTCTCCTAGGACCATATTTAGATAGACCCCCTCATACCGAAAAATCACCCTCCTACAGGGTTGTAGAATTCCGACTCTATTAGAGTCGAAATTATTCCGTCTCTATTTAAGAAATAGAGACGGAATAAGTCGTCTCCATTCCGACTCCGTTTAAGACGGAAGTGAAGATTCTGTCTCCATTTAAATTTGCGACGACCAGTATTGAGACGGAAAAATTACGTCTCCCTTCCGTCGCTAAACCCGTTTAGAGACGGAATAGAGACGGAATTGTCCGTCTCTAAATCCGTTTTTTTAGTAGTGAATATAAAACACTATAAAGCATAAAGAAGTTATGCCCCTATCTTAGCAGATAAGACACACCTGATTATGCTTTATCACACGTTATGAACAAAATAGCTAGTACCCCAAAAGTTTGATCAAATAATCATTTAAGCAAATAAAAAACTCAAGTCTATTATTATTAACATGATACCAAAACTGACAACTCCTTCATTAGTTACTGAACTAGACAAGGATTATATCATATAAATTGTGGAGTACAGGTTATTTGGTCAAATTTTGTAAATCCTCAAAAATAATCTACTATACTCAACATTCACAACTCCATTTATATATATTATATATTATATTTATGTAACATCTGTACGTATATCTTCTTTACTGTAACAGGATACTTTGAGGATATGCAACCGCCTTCAAACATGGATCCCTACGTTGAAAATTTCTCAGCAAATTATTCTATATCAGTTGAAAATTTCTCGGTAAATTATTCTATATCAGTACAGTCAAGATTTTGTTAGATAAATGATATCCTACAAAAAGCGACAAGCAGAGAGAAGCAAGGGAATATAAGCTCAAAAAATCCTAATTGTACTTCCTACCACAAAATCCCTAAATCAAACATTTAAAATCCCTAAATGAAACACTCAAAATCCCTAAATCCTAATATGCTTCCTACCACAAAATCCCTAAATCAAACACTTAAAATCCTTAAATCCTGCCATCCATCTAATTTGGAAATAGCTCCATGAGCTTAGAAAAAAGTAGATCGAAGAAGACAAAGAGAAGTTTGTCACCAAGTGAATAACTATGGCCAACGTTGCAGTCTCACCGTCGGATGATGTCCTTGCCGTCGTGACCTCAAAACTTCAATCGAAAATGAAGAAGAGTAAATCATAGTAAGTGACTAGCTTAGGGCTGGACGCTTGGGACATGATTTCATCGATCGATCGAATATGGAGAAGAACAAAATGTAGTGAGTAGCTTGCGGCTGGACGCGATCAAAATTTAGGAGATAGAACGGTCACTTTCTTTTCTCAGGGTTACTTTTACCGAGAAGAAATAAAAGTAAAAAGTTGATTCAATGAAGAAGAGTTTGCTATTGTGTAAATAGTACGCGTTAATTAAGTACCCCTTTACTAACAGCTTTTTTATTTCGTTAGTTTAGGAGTCTGTTAGTAAATGTTATTTTTTTGTAGTGTGAAAGAGGCTGGGCTTCCTTCTCCACAGCCTTGACTATATAGCCGCTTTGTTGTTTGGAGATCTCCCCACCGTGAAGACCAATCTCTCACCATAGGCTTGTAGGGTGATGGTCTTCTTACCCATTGCAATTTGAGCATCAGTGGTGGCGAGGAAAGGTCGGCCAAGGATGAGTGGAGTAGTGGAGTTTTCTTCGATGTCCAAAATGACAAAGTCGCATGGGAAGTATAGATGCTCCACCTTGATGATCACGTCCTCAACCACTCCATTTGGGTACACCGTTGACCCATCCGCCAGTTGAAGGACCATCTTACTCTTCTTCAATTCACCGATCCCTAGCCTCTTGAAGGTAGAGAGAGGCATCTAATTGATGGAAGAACCTAGATCACATAGAAAGTGTTGAAAGAAGGTGCTACCAATCATGACTGGGATGGTGAAGCTGCCTGGATGCTGCATTTCGACGGTAATGGCTGTTTGAGAATAGCAGAGCAAGCCTCATTAAGTTGGATGGTGCCGACTTCAGTCAGTTTTGTTTTGTTGGAGATGAGGTGCTTAAGAAATTTAGCATAGTTTGGCATCTTGGAATGAGGTGTACAAAAGGAATGTTGACATTTAATTGCTTCAGCAGCGCCCGAAATGTCCCATACTCTGCATTAAATTTCTATTTCTTGACTCGGTTGGGAATGGGTAGAGGGGGTTCATACAGAGAAGGTTTTGGAGTGGATTGGGTTGTAGGAGTGCTTTGAGAAGCTTTCTCTAATGGGAACTCAGTCCCTACTCCATCATCCTTCATACATAGCAAGAAGCCTACCCAGGTGCTCCCTCTCATATTGATGATTGTGCTCACAAATTCTTGAAGAAGCTTTAAGTTGGGCTATCTTTTTTTCCGACACTTCAATAGACATAGCCCATCCTTGGTGAAGAGGGTGAATTTTAGGGGCCTCAATCACATTCACCTCCCTAACCTCTTCTTCAACACTTTCTCTCACAAAAATAGCATTGAGTTTCTTTTTCGGGTTTGGCATGGTTGACTAAGGAAGGTCCGGGAGGCCTTTGAGCAAGCTGGGAAATTCGCTCGTTGTCTCTCAACTCTCTAGTTGGTGGCCTCTTGACTAGCCTTGAATGAGTCAAATTCTGCTACCTTAGTATGGACTACTAAGACAAAACTCTTCATCATGTCTCTCAACTCCATATTTGGATCTATAGGGGTAGAAGGGGGTTGTTGATGTTGTTGAAAGCCCGCAGGTGGCCCTTGTGACTGGTACCCCATAGGATGGTTGGAAGCATTGCTTGACCCCCCTTGGGTCTGTTCGTTACTTCTCCATGAGAAGTTTGAATGGTTCCTCCACGGGGCATTTTACTGATTGTAGTTAAATCCGGGGCGGTTGCCTACAAAGTCAACGGGAACCCACAACAATGATGTAGTGGGTCTTGAATACCCATTTATCTGGCCTCTTCGGGTGTCAACTCCCGATATCTTCTATCACCGGTGGTTTTTGATCAGCCATATTTGGATTTTTCAATGTTCTAATGGCTCTCAACAATGAACGCTCAAGCTCGGGTCTCGGACTAACGAGTGGAGATCCCTTGGCTCGAGTGTTTGGCATACACCAAGAAAATAGAAGGTACCTGAACCACACCAACACCAAATGCTCTTAAGTAGTAGAAAAGGTAAGAGTATAGACAAACAAATAACTTCATAAATAACAAAAAGAAAATAAACAAGATAAAAGCACTAAATACACACAAACTAAAATACCGAAACTGGGGAAATGATAGAAACTATCAATTTCCCCAGCAACGGTGCCATAAACTTGTTGGGAAAATTACTAACATAATAGTAAAGGCCTAGCTAAAATGGGCAAGATCACCCAATTCGTTGCAAAATAACAAGTGTCGTATCCACAAGGAAATTGGTTTCTAAATTCCAAGCTTCGGTACTTTAGTGAAGTGTAAACAAAAACAGTAAACGGGGGTTTAGCCGGATGAAAGCTTAGTTGTTTCGTAAATGGAGAAGCAATAAAACAGTAAATTGATTGTTTGATGGAATGGATGAAAAAGTACCCTAGGATAGTGGGGAATCACCTAAATCACACAAAGAATCTCATGACCATAACTCATTATCTCATTGCCTATTAGAGTTCAATTCTTGAATCCCCAAATCATGGGAAACCCAATTCTTACATAATTAGCCAAACCCCTTAATTAAAGGAGGTTTAAGTCATTAAGTAGCATTAAGCAAAAACTCTTAAATAATATCCCTAAGATTTTACCCCCAAAATCAAGAGAGAAAAAGTTAGGGTTTATCCCCCTTTGCGTCTAGTTCCAAACTCAAGCTCAAATGTTGAATGAAACCACCATAAATGCCATAGTTGATCAAATTAAAGCATTAATTGATATTGAAGGAGATAAAAACAAGAGCATTCAATGAGTTAGGTCACAAGCATTCAGTGTGCAATAAGATGGTCAAACCCCATCCTAGGATACAAAATGGGACTGCTCAACCATTGGAAAGGAAAAGAGAAGGGAAAAGATGGATTTAGCCTTTAGAAGAGCTTGAGAGCTTCAATGGAGGTAGATTTCTTCACTTTCTTCTTCCTCCTCTTCTTCTCTTCTTTTCTTCTCTTCTTTTCTCCTTCTTGGTCGCCTCTCTTTCTGGCTGGAGTCATATGGAATGAGTGATGTGGATAGATGCCACCAAATCCAGCTTTTTAAAACATAAAACTAGGCAATTTTCCGTCCAACCAACCTTGCCAAGGTCGGTCTCGTGGGTCGGTCGGACTCTCTGGTGAGGGAATCACGTGACATTTTTAAGCTCGACCAACCTTACCAGGGTTAGTCCTAAGGTCGGTCTTTTGGCCCCTGAAATTTGCAATTCCGGCCTCCGGAACTTCCGATCGACACTCCCAAGGTCGGTCCTAGGGTCGGTCGGGACCAGTAGTGATTTTCTCCAACTTGTGCGGGGCCTAGAATCTTCGTTGTGGCTCGGAATTTCTCCCTGTTTGCGGCGTTGGAAGGCTTGAGAGATGGGGGATCTGTTGATGCACTCCACTAGCTCTAAAAGACCAAAAAGTATGCTCGACATGAGTTTTTACTATCAGTAGATCAAACTATATAAGTTCGCTATTAATCACAAAAACCCTCTATTAAGTGGTGAAATAGATTATGCACCAAGTAAAATAAAGGTGAATAAAGACCTTAAAATAGCATTATTTCACCATTTATCACCGCCTCAGGACCAAGAAATACTCTTTGACACTACCTCCCATGGTCAACAAAGGGTTTCCTTGAAGAAATTCTTTACCTTGCTACGACAGATGAATGATTTAGCCGGGTGCTTTTCTCGCCAACAAGCAGTCGCGGATGAGAATAGAGGGGAACCGGAGGATCACAATCCCTTCTCTTAGGAGGTGAACCAAACCCGCTCCCTGGCAACTCTGCCAAAAACATGCCGATGTACGACAGTTCAGGAGACCCCAGGGAGCACCATTTCCACTTTGAATATGCCATGGCCGCGCCTCACATTGATGGCCATGCTCAATGTTGTCTCTTCCTGTCTTCCTTGTCAGGCCGCAAGTTCACATGGTTCACACACCGGTGATGAGTGAAAAAATAAGCATGCTTTAGAGGTGTACACTAGTACATAACAAGCAATTTTCGGTGGTTTTTGAACTATTTTTGGTGGTTTAGATCCACCGTAAAAGGTTTTCCAATATTTTTCAGTGGTTTTAAAAGCACCAAAAAAGAAGACAACTTTTGGCATTTGCATTGACCAAAACCACCAAAAATAGAGCTTGAGGAAAATTTTGGCAATTTTTAACCTTCAACCGCATAATTTTTTTTTAATATTTTTTTGTTTTTGTTCTATTCCGCTCATTTTTCAATAAACATGTTAATATGCATCCCTGTATATTATCACATACCTTAGCAATACATTTCAAAAGGACCTCATTCCTCTACATTCAAAAATTGCCAATAATATGTACAAAGCGAAGGCATTATAACACAATATCACCAACTGTTGTGCCCCAGTTTTTTTTAAAATTTTGTTCTGGTCCGCAAAGGGAGCTTATGACATTTCTTATCTTGTGTTAGCGTGCTTATGTTAATGTTGGTTGGTTACGTTATCTTTTAAGGGAGGAAGCACGAGAGTTTCTTTTGCATTGTCATTTAATTATAAGTTAAGAGGGGAAGTTTCTCTTCACGTTATTTTATTTCTCCTTCATTTTTGATCTTCTCCTCTTTCCTTTCTATCGCTCTCAACTCCCATTCTGCTTTCTCCCTTCCTTTGCTCTTCCTCTCTTCTTCATTCTCCTTCTCATGGTTAATTGCTGGAATTGTTCACTTGTGAATCTCCGTTCGTCAGTCGGTCATCCTTCAGGTTTGAGTTATGGATTTGGTTTTGAGTTTGTTCTTTGTTGAACTCCCACCTATTTCTGATTTTGGTTTCAAATTCCGATAAATTCATTTTTTTTGTTTGTCGAGTTCGAGTGGGGATTTAAGGAGTCTACTGTGTGGAGTCCATAGATTTGTGCAGTGCTTCGAATGTGAGGTAGTTGGTGGATGGATTTGGTTGTGTGTGTTCACCCATGGGGGTTTCTGGTTATTTGTTTCCTTTTCTGTATGTGTTGACTTGCTCTCTGATTTTGTGGTGAATCTGACTTCAATTTGAGCTGTGTTTTCGCTCCGCTAAAACCTTGTGGGAGTGTGTTTCGATCGATTATTTTGTTATGAGATGTTTAGTATATGTCAATGTTGATTTGGGACTTGGGTCTCGTCTGTTTCTACGTATAATTTTAAGGATTTTGTTGTCTCCGAACACGCATGCATCCGAACTTGTAAGTTCGGACAGCATGCACGGACACCTTTGATTTGCCAGTTTATGTGACGTCCGGACTTCCATCCGAACATGTAAGTTCGAACAGGGTTCGAGGACGGGTCTGGCTTATAGTTTGACTTGTGTCCGAACATGCAAGTCTGTATACAAGTCCGGACACCTCTATGCTTCCCACCCTTGGACTCTGTTCGAACATGTAAGTTTAGATAGATGTCCGGACGCTCTTTGGATTTCAAACCCGGCATGCATCCAGACTTGTATGTCCAGACACATGTTCTGACACGACTATTTTGAAGTTCAGCATGCGTCCGAATATGTATGTTCAGACACATGTCTGGACACCCTTCTATTTTAGCTTAAAATGCTCGTTTTAGCTCGTTTTGACTTCGGTTTGTGGGGTTATGATCCCCTAAGTGTGTACAAGCTATTTTGATATGTTTTAGCATGAGTTTACATGTATTTAGTTCTGAAAGTATTCATTCTGCTTCCGATCCCTGATTTGCTCTGAAAGTGTGTTTCGGCCTTTGTCTTCTGTTTAGCTTTCAGTGTTTGCTAGTTTTGGTTTAAGACATCCATTTCTGTAATGATTTCCATTTCATTAAGTATAAAGCTCTTGTGCTTTGGTGATTCTAATTCACAACACCCTCTGTCTAAAGTTTAAGCTTCTGTTTTGGGACCTAGTGAGTTAGCCTTTTGAGTCGTGGTGATTGGGTCGGGTTCACCTGTAGCATGCTACGTAGACGTCATTTGTTTCTGTGCAACAACGGGTTCTTTAGTCTTTGGGCCATTTTTGTTTTGGAGCTAACATGCCCATTGGTCTTCGGACCATTTCTGCATTGTCGGTGTATCTTTCGATCCTTGGGTTTATGACCTCTCTGTATGTGTGTGTTGTGAGCTGGAGCCCCGCTTCTGTTTTGTAAAGTGATCTGTTGTGAACCACTCTATCTGATCTTCACTCTGTTTTGAGAGCGTTCCACTTGTGAACATTATGTGATCGTGGTTTCTGTCTTCGCTCTGTTCTGCTTCTGTTTTCAGTGAAGCTTCTGACTTCCAATATGCCTTTTGCTGTTATCTATCTGCTTTGACTACACTTAGCCCTGTTCTATTTTGGACTTCTATTTGTTTTGGAAAGCCTTCTGCTTTGGTTTCCGATTTTATTTTGCTAAGCTTATATGTATGTATATATGTATCTTCTGTATTCTGTTTTGAGCATGCTTAGTTGATGAATTTTATCATCTGCTGAGCTGGTTTGCACACTCTTATTATTTCCGTCTGATTTGCAGGTTTTATCATATGGTTGAAGACTTCCACTTTTGCATTTAGTTTTGGAGTTGGATTTTGTATTTGTATGGTAAGCTTTGTGGGCCCTTCTGTACCTTGCTGCCTTGTGGCTTTTGTATATATTTGTAGCTTTGGCTATTGTAAGATGTTAACTTCCGCTTGTAAGTGAATGATCAGCTTGTAAACTCTTGTATTTATAATATATAAGCCTTTTGTTCAGTTTTGTATCTCGATAGAGTGTTAGCCTTGCGTATCTTATGTAGTAAGTGCACAACGTGTGATGGTCTCAGAACCAGGGTGGTTTGGGGTCGTTACACTAACACACTTGCTAACACTTCAAATGGTCATATGACCATACACAACATTTAAGACCTTGCACACTAGCTAACACTTCAACAATATATGAAAGTTTGTTCAACCAACAAACCTAATTGTCTACAAAAGTCACAAGGTTATGAAAAACACTTTGAATTGGTGATCGAATCAAACCAAGTTCATGTAGACATACTTCGTCTAATCCTCGAGCAAGGAGTTAATGGTTTTTGTGGTGAAGTTGCCAAAAAATAAGGAAAACCTTTGAAAAAAACAATAAAAAGTTAGTTAAACTTTAAATGCTACAAATGAATTCGTTTTATACATACCTATTTTGATGGTTTTGTCATTTTACTAAATAGGGTGATAATGTCATACATATACCTCATGACACAATACCCACACTCAGAACCTTCAGGTTGTCGTGGACACTTAAAAACCATAAAAAACCAAACAATTATATAATAATCAAATTGTTGTGCATTACCATTAATAAAAAATATGTCATTGACGAAGTACCTTTATAGAATGCCACAGGATTGCATTCTCCAACCTTACCCGACGTTCCATCATCATAACAGTTGAATACATTGTGGAATTAGTATCATATATACATCAATTACATGTGAGCTCCGAGTTTTTCGAAGCTTATCCTATGTTGAATGGGTTGATTAAGATCTATTCAGGTTCTAGTTCCACTTATAACCTAGGTAAAAAAACTATGTTATAAATCAAAAGTCTTTATAACCTACGGTTAACCCACTAGAACCTACTAAGAGTCGCGCCTAATTTTGACCTATAGAAAACAAGGAAAGGTTGAGATCGGGTTTGGGGGCTTGGTCTATAGCTCTTCTGGGTTCAAATTACTTAACTACCCTTAAAACTATTTTTCCTCTACTTATGTCATGAAAGACTTATTATAAAGTTGATTTAACCTAAATGTGCAAGCTTCTCTATTTTTGTGTTTTTTGACATTTTTTAACTGAAATTGAAATTGAAAATTGAGATTACATAAATTAAGGTTTCCGGAGCCGAATTAGGTCAAATTTCTTTGATGTCCGTAACCACAGACCCTAATCTATCAAATTAATCATACTATTCAAAATCTTAAGATAAAAATGTTTAGGTGTCTGGGGCAACGGTTAGGGTTTCCGTGGGCCCGGACTTACCTAATTTTTAAAAAGTGTCTATCTCCCTCCACCGTCTAAAGGCTATCTATTGCTTTGGACAGGCGTCCGGGACACCAGACAGGACGTCCGTGGGTGCATACAGCCACCATATGCCAGCGTTTGTGGTGTTTCTGGCAGTGTTTTCAGCTCAATTTTCAAAGTTAGGTAGCTTAAGATATCCTAAAGCTAAAGTTGAGTGGAAGTTTTTAATTTGAAGCCGAATTAATGACGAAACATAGCAAACAAGTTAAACATACATAAAGTCATAAAACTTGAATAAACAACACCAAAAACCCTAGATTCAATCGAGAATTCACACAAAAGGTAAGTAAAGAACAGAGGTTTGAGAAAATTAGGTTTCTGACCTGTTTTGATGGCTCCGGCAAATCATTCCTTCACAACGGGATTCTTCGATCACTTCGTCGGGAGTCGATTTGGTGAGACTTTGACTTCGGCTTCTAGGAAACCTTCTTTGATGGTGTTTACCACATTTTGGTTCTGGTTTTGTGGTTTTGATGATTGGAAGTTTGATGGGAAGGGAAAGATTGTGCTTTTGAGGGTTACGAGATGATTTCAGTAGGGTTTCGGAAGACAAAGGTTTCTGACCTTGGGAGAGTTCTGAATCATGTTTAGGTCGTTTGGGAAGGGTTCTTTTGTAGAAAAGGGTTGTTCAAAAGATAGAAGAAATTCTTTTTAGAGAAAACCTAAATAAAATCTGAATTAATTAAATAGGTTCCAGGTCGATAAAAACTCTGAAAATTTCACCATAGATAAAGGAATATTTTTATGAATTTTGAGAGTTGGAATCGGGTCATGTTGATAAATAACCGATTTACTAAAATTGTTATAATCTGGCACCTCTCATAATTCATGACTAATTATTAAAAAATTTAAATTCTGAAATTCCAACGGGTTATTCCCAAAATGTCATCCTCTATCATGTGTTAAAATATCATGTTATTTTGGTTTGATTTGGGTATTTTCCAAAGGAGAGAGAAAATTGTAAGAATGTTTGAATTTCTTTTTAAAATTTTGGGCTAAGGTTCTAGATGAAATGTGTCTGGTTTATGATTGTGTGTAGCCATGTTAACCATGTGAAAATTCTGTTCTAATGTTTTAAGACATTTTCTTTCTATTTCGAAGCTATTTCATGTGTTAATTGTTAAGGAAATTAGCTTAAAAGCTATATTTTCAAACTAAGATTATCTGAAAATTATGAAATGCCTGTCATAATGACTATGGTGTTTGAAGATGTTTTGAGATGGTGCACAAGCCATATAAAAATAAAATGACTTTGAAAAATCCTGACTCGATGCATTTAGACCATTTTGCCCTTGCCTACCAATTTGCACACCAGAGCCTTTCCCGAGGGTTAAAATTTTGGGTATAGTAGATTGCCCCCCACCCCTCCGTCAACTAGACTTCGTAATGAAGATGAAAAGCCTAGTTGATGCATGACTCTCGAACCGGTAGAAGTCTACCCCGTGTGGCCACCTCGTCCGGATCCACTCATCAGAGTGCTCTAGGTGCCTCTAGATGGGTGATAGAACTGGTCTCAAGGTTGGAGAAGCACTCATATGATCGGTGACCCTCCTTCTTGCAATAGCGGCACTCCACAGTCCGGCCATCACAGTCCACGCCGGGGTGGTCTTTGCCGTAACGACTATAGTAGAAGTGGCGCTTTGGCTGAGCAGTGCCTATTTACAGCATATTCATAGATTATTGGAGGGAAGAGTGTGGTATTAAAGTTATAACTTAAGGTACAAGGTAGGGTATCATACCCTTAGGAAGTGCGTATCTCAGAGGCTGAGCGTCTAAAGCTGGGGCGGCCAACCGAGGGACTTGCTCTTTTCCCTTCTGACCCTAGCTTTTGTGCTGCCCCTTCTTCGTCCCGAAGAACTTCCTGTTACAGGTTTGGGTCAGCAATCATTCTAATTAATTAAGCAAGGTGAAATAGCTTAATTCATGTTATTTTCTTACTTTCTCCGCTTGCCGCCCTCGCCTCTAGATGCTTCTCCATCCTCCTTTTCCTTCTCAGGGACTTTACGCTTCTTCCCTAGCGTCTTGTCCCAAGTATGGAGCATTAACTCTGTCCTCGATGCAGCATCATAGCATTCCTGTAATCTAACATGTAAGTTTCCATGCATTTAAGGTATTTTAAAAAATAAGGTATTAAGTCTTTCGTTTATATACCTGGGCTATGGGGTAGAGGGTCGCACCCATGGCTGTCTGGATACAGAAGAGTAGACCTCCGCGGAACTTCTCGACCTTCACAGTCTTATAGTCTACTTCCGGGATGAAGTCTAGAAGACCGATGAACCTCGCATAGTACTGGTCCACGGTCAGACTCCCTTGAGTCAGTGTCTCGGACTCCTGACGCTTCCTCTGCTTCAGATGAGTAGGGTAGTACTTCCCTCAAAGCAGCTGCATGTATGCTTCCGATGTGAAGTCCGGTGTGGCAAGGTGGTGGTCCTTGGCCACTCTTCATCAAGTACTAGCAGCGTCCTTCAGGTGGAAGGCTGCAATCCCAATCCTTTGACCAGCTGGAACTCATAAGGCCACAAATACCTTCTTGTGCTCCACGATATATCTCTGGGATCCGACTCTCTAGCGTAGGTAGCTACTCGTATCTCAGTAAAGCTCTTGAGCCAGTTCGTCTCTTGGAGCTTTAGCGGGTGCGGTACTACCAGCGGTCCCCCTAACGGAGCTCCTAGAGCGAGTACAACTGCCACCATCGCAGCTACATTCATATCAGCCTCGCCAACTGTGAGCCTCAATTTTGAACCACTATCCTATATTGACTCGGGTTGATTAGGATCTGATCGGGTTCTAGGTTCACTCATAACCTAAGTTTAATAACTATGTCATAAACACTAATTATTAAAACCTAAGTTAGCTCATTGGAACCTATTTAGAGTCGCCACCAAATTTTAACCTAAGGTAAATTAGAAAAGGTAGAGTTCGGGTTCGAGGGCTTGGTATTCGACTTATTCAGGGTTCAAATTACTTTCATTACCCCTCTAGGTCGTTTTTCCTCTACTTATGTCATTTACGGCCTATTATGGAGTCGGTTTAACCTAAGTGCGTAAGCTTCTGATTTTTTGAATGAAAATTAAAGTGAAAATTGAAAATACCTAAACTAGGGTTTCGGAGGCAAAATAAGGTCAAATTTTAGTTTCGTCTGTGGCCACGGACCTATTGTCCGAGACCACGGACCCTAGTTAACCTAAATAGTCGAAAAAGTCGAAAGAACGAGAAAACAAAATTTTGAAAAGTCTGGGGCCACGGATGCTTTGCGAAAACCCTAATTTTGAAAATTTAAAAATCCCGCCACCGTCCACCGTCAGGGCGTGGACGGCTTCGGACAGGGCGTCCGGGACCCCGGACATGGTGTCTGTGGGTGCGGACCGCCCTCGGACGATGGCATTTGGGCTGTTCCCGTTGGTGTTTTTAGCTCCAATTTTATGGGTGTGTAGCCTGAAAGATTCTAAATATGTTAGTGACTGAAAGAACTCAGTTTGAAATCAAATTCAATGCAAAACTTAGCAAACAAGTAATTGGAAAGAGCTTAAACAAATAACAATTCAAAAGCTATAAAACGTTAGTTTGCACTCAAAAATTAATAGAAGACTAAGGAAGACGTGGGGAATTAGAAAAGCAAGATTTTAACCTGTTTTACCTTCGGGATCAATGAGACTCTTCTCGCCTGGAATCTTTTGGTGCTCCGTTGAGATCGGTTTAGACCCAAGCTTCTGACCCTTGTCAACGGAGGCTGTTCTTCACGTTTGATGGTCTTTTGATGGGGTTTTGATGATAATTGATTTTATGGGAGTTGGGAAAAGTATTTTGATGATGATTTTGAGAAGTTTCTGTATGATTTTGGTGATCGGATGTGCGAAAACGTGGGGACCTAGGACGGATTTGTTTTTTTAGTATTCTAGGGTTTTTGGAGTCTGTCCTTTATCAAGAGTTAAGGTTCCTTATATAAGCATCCTTACAGATAAAGTAACTCGGTAAAACCGAAGTTTACCTAGGTTTTGTTTAGGTGACTTCCCAACGGAATATGGCCATGAAATTTTAACCACATGTAGAGGATGATATTTCTGATTTTTCAAAATAGAAATTAGAATTTTCGGATATCGGAATATTTTAAAACTCAATTTATCATCATATTTGGTCAGAAATTACTAGAAAATTAGCAAAAATTTGAAAATTCAAAATTCCAAATCCATTATGCTCTAAATGTCATCCTTTACCATGTGTCAAAGTTTCAAGGCATTCTGAATTGATTTGAGCCATTTTTAAGGGAGAGAGAAAGCTTGCGAGAGGGCATAGGAGCTTTGAAAATTACCGGGATTCTATATCACTTGACCAAAACATCCTTTTGGCACTTATGCCTTAAGAGACTCTCTTCTGGGGTTAAAATTTTGGGTATAATAGATTGCCCCCCATTAAATTGGCTTTGTAATGAAAATGAAAAGAATGGTTGATGCTTGAGTGACACACCAAAATTTTACCCAGTCCTAAGGAATGAACTCCTTGTCTTAGATTTCTGCTGAAAGTCTATTGATTGTGCTGAGCTATTATGAAGCGCTAGCTACCGAGGAAATGAGTTAAGCTAAGATAATGGGTGAGATAAGCCGAGCATTGGAGGTGTCGGAAACTTGTGAATAAAGTACAGATATGAAAGTTGTGTATAAGGATGGCATGCAGTTGAAAAATGGTATGCATATGACATGCGAATGAGGATGGTATGCAGATGATGCTTGGTGCATTTGGGGACCAAAACCGTGCCAATGCTCTTGGTCTGACACTATGTGGACTTATTGTCATTGCCCCCAAATTGGTGTGCAGAAAATAACTCCTGGTAGCGGTTCCTACATAAGAACCATCGAATTAGGGTGTCCGACCCAAACAGACTGACCCACATGGGTTGATGCCCAGCCTAGAGCTCTTGGGTTTTAACTAACCCAAAAAGAGTAACCCATATGGGTCGTTCACATAGTACCCAAACTCTCGGGTTTCAACCGACCCAAAACGACAGACCCATATGGGTCGGTCATCTATTTTGACGGTTTTTAGGAAGAAACCGCCAAAATAGGGGTGCTTAATTTCTCTATTTCGGTAGGGATCTATTTTGGCGGTTCAAGAAAAATCGCCGAAATAGACTAACCTTTTGGCGGTTGTGCAACCCCGAAAATAGGTCCTCAAACCTTTTATGGCGGTCCCATTTCGGCAGTTCACAATTGCCGAAATAGGTCTTTTTCAATCATCAAAATAGACTTTTTTATACTAGTGACTATTAATATGGCTGGAACATGTGCAATGTTAGTTATAATATCAAATTTCTGTTGTTTTGATAGACGATGAGGAACAAGAAGAAGAAAAAAAAGAGTAGGAAGAGAAGTTGATTGTCAGTCTAAGGTGAATAGCTCTACTTTGTATATATTGGCCAAATTGCTCTTCAATGTATATAGACAATAGCTCTACATTGTATAACTTACTAAAGATACAAGTGTAATAGTATGTATTGTGTTGTAGTTATATTATTATAATAAATGTTTTCAAAAGAGAACTCCATTTAATAGTTGTCGAAAGTATGAATATTTTAATAAAAAAAAGTGATCAACGATAACTGTTTTTAAAAGTTGTAAAAAAAACTAAAAAAATCTAGAAAAAAGTACAAAAGAACCGATAAAAACAGTTGTCTTTGGGTTCGATAGTGGGAAATAATATGATCTATCACAAATATTATTAAGAGTTCTCTTAGTATATCTACCACAACGTTTATAACAGTTGTAATAGGTCATTTACCAGTTGTTGTTTGACTCAATAGACAACTGTTAAATAACAGTTGTCTAATACAATGACTACCTAAGACATTGTCTAATACATTGACTACCTAAGAAACATGGTTCTGTTACAAATGTTAATAATAGTTGTCTAATAGCCTTTTTAACAGTTGTATAAGTCATTTTTGTAATAGTGTTTTTACATGCAAAAAACACAATTTTGTTGATCAAATACTAGCTCCTAATAATGTAAGTCGTTTTTAGATGAATCTGGATTATTTTTCACTCCACATTCTATCCCAAATGACTTACATTTATAATAAAAGGGAGTATACAGTTTTTATGTACAAATGTACATGTATCTGTCATCTATAACTACATTAGGCGTAGCCAAAGAATTGGTTCTACACTGATGGAAGGGGAAATCGCATGGGAGTCTAATAACCTTTTTTTTAATGAGGTAATGATATATTATATATATATAATATAATAATATATATATATATATATATATATATGAATAAAATAGAGTGTTTTACAAAAGTGATATATAGGTGACCTATATATCAGACTCCAATTGATATACAAAAAGGCTAGGGGTGGGGGATATACAAAAGCCCTCACTGTCATATACAAGTGTGGTGCCATCCAAGGGGTAGAGGAGGGGGAGAAACAAAAATATCCCTCACGACAGGGGGAACTAGAAACAAAGCACCCTGTCCAGCCAGTGGAAGTCTTTGTTGGAGAGGCCCATCTTCATCCAGATCATAGATTTGGTGGCGGCTTTGATGTCTGCTACAATGAGTGCGGGCTCCCTTGCTTGGTTAGTCATGGCTCTTCTGCATCTTTCAATCCATAGATAGTAGACCGCGTTGGCGATGGCAGCTTTTTTCACTCGGTCGATGGGTCGATTCCTCTTGCAGTAGGGAAATCCAGTGGGAATAGCTACGGAGGCTAGTCTTACTCGTCGGGATCCCCAACTAATCACAAATGCTCCACCAGACCCTGTTAGAGAACCTGCATTGGAAAAAGAGATGGAGGCTAGTCTCTTGAGCATGCTCACAGAGCCAGCACCTGTTAGCAAGACAAATGCCCCAAGATTGGAGCTTATCACAAGTTTTTAGTCTTCCTCTAAGAGTAACCCATAGGATACATTTTGCTTTGGGGATAGACCAGGTATTCAAGCAGATGTTGTGCCAGACAAACAATCTCACAGGCTGCGAGACGTCATTGTAGAATAGGCTGACGGGGGGTGGGGAGGGTAGGATCGGAGCAAAGAGGAGGTATCATTGGTAGTACCGCATTGCTTGATCCACCAATCTCTAGTATGGAGAATGGTTTTCCATGCCCAAGGTTGTTTCCTTTAGCAGCTACCGTCTAAATGTCATGGCTAGACAAGTAGAGGTTGTGAATCCACTGGATCCACAGACGCTCCGTGTCATTGGTGAAGGAGGAGATAGTTTTTAGGATAAAGCACATGTTCCATTTGTGGATGTCTTTAAGGCCCAGACCTCTATGCTTTTTAACGTTTGTGATGGTGTTCCAAGCCACCATGGGAGTTGAAATACCCCTAAATATTAGACGTATAAAATCGTAATACGTTTTATGATATGGACATAAAATAACTTACGAACAATTAAATCTAGTACATATATATATGTGCGAACACGAAAGTATACGTTACGTTACGATACTGTAACGTTGTAAATAAGTGACAATGTCGTCACCTAACTTTGTAACAAAAGAAAATAATAAAAATAATAATAACATGAAATAATATATAGTCACATATATATAAGTACACATATATAACTTATTCAAATAGAAAGAAAGAAAAAAAAAGGAGGGGGAGCAAAGACGCTCCCGCTGAGTTTCGAACCCGAGACCTCCCGTACTTTCCCCGAATGCCTAACCGATTGAGCTATGTTTGATTTCAGTAGTGAAATCCGCGAGTTTAACACTAGTACCAACTAACTTAAAAAAAATATAAGAGAGATGAAACAACCCACCTCTGTAGCACCGTCTCCTTCCTCGGTGTAGCTACTGATCGGACCAAATCAACTAGGAACTCGAGGGAGACTCAGGCGACAACCTTTCTTTTTTTTCTAACGCCCATACTCCTTGTAACTTGGAGTCACTCGGGCTTTCTCCCTGCCATTCTTTGACTTAGGACTACACACCGTACCCCATCATCGAGCAACTCAACCCAAGGCAAAGAAAGCAGTAACCATGACGCTTCCTTCTCTGAGTCGCCCGACAATCAGAAACACCACTATCCAACAGGGACATCAAACTCTGTGTCCTTCTCAAACACCCACCGCACCTAAGCATTATGCACCAGAGCCATATCTTTTACAAACTCCCACGCACTGCACTGGTCCCCCGTGTCCTGTGCCATCCCATTAAAAAAAACACATAAACCACCTCCTCCACTCCCCTGCTATGCATCTTTCTGCATGGGCAGGATCTCCTTCCACACCCGCTGATGCAAACACGCTGGGTAAGTGTTGCTGGCTTTCTCTTCTTCTTTTCTGTTTGGTTTCTATGTCGAATTGCCTGGATTGCATGATTCACTCCCTCTGCATTGTTTGGGTAATGCTGGCTAGAAACTAAACCAACGAGGAGTGCCCAAGCTTCCCAGAAAGAACAGCCCCACTTCTGCTACTGAAGGAAAACCAGTCAAGGTGAACCCAAGCCTTAATGGCGCTTCTGATTTCCTTCTGTTTTGCGGTTCAATTCAAAAAAAAAACTGACACTAGACTCTTGCGCTCCTCCTTGTCAAACCAGTGAACCCCAACCCCTTGGTCCCTCCTGTCTGTCTGATCGAGCTGGCGCTCAAACCACTTGAAATCTGAAACAACAAACTCAGGGAACTAACAAGGTAAGAGTGCTGCAACAGTTTCCTTACTGCTCTCTGTTAGTTGGTCTGAAAACTCATGACACCAATCTACCTGACTGTGTTCCTGTCTCACAAAGTCAGTGCATGCTAGCAAGAGAGAAGCACTGGGGAACTTGAAACTTGTACCTTCTGCCCAAGGGAAAATCCCTCCATAAACTGTAACCCACCGGTCTGAATTCTAACCCAAGGTAAAACTTCTCCAACCTGTCTTTACTCACCTCAGTTCCTTTCTTATCTCTTTGTCTTACCAAGCTCACTGGTTGCCTCAGCCGTGCTAAATAATCCAGTGCAAGAGCCTGGTATCGTGCCTAGACCAACAAGATAAAACCACTAAGCTTTCCTTGGTAAGCTCCACTAAAACTGTTGTTTCAGTTATGTAGTTCTCTAGGATTTTGTTTCTGTATAACCAAGCTCCAGCACTGTTATCAGAAACCTACTGATTTAATGATGAAACTGGTAGAGCATTAATGCCCTAGCTAGGTACTGGCTACATTAGGAAAAAGAGTGAAACAAAATCTGTAAGCAAACAAAGAGGACATATCGATAGGATGGCTTCTGAAACTTCCCATTTCAGTAAAGGAGAACTTCATTAGTGTGACAGGTTGTGTTGGTTCTGGTTGAGTGGCTATTGCAACACACACTATAAATGCTCCTGACTGAGAATTAATGCATGAGAATGTGAAGAAGAAGAAGATATCAGTTTTTGCATTCCAACTTACAGTTGCTACTGAGGACCTAAGTAGTGTGTCTGTTATAGAAAACCTTAGCAGGTTTATCTGAGTAGTTATTGAGTCTAAAGCATCTTAACCCATTAAGAAAATATTTAAACACCGTGGGAAAGATAGAGAGACAAGTAACAGAAAAGAAATACAACAGGCCATGGGTTCTGCCTCTTTCAGTTTCTGAACATTTAGGTTGGCTGTGAAATCAGTACAGGGGATGCAGGAGTGTGACTGGTTTACTTCTGAGTTAGAATATAGCTAGAACAAGAGCTGTAACAAAACACACAACTAAGTAGCTAAAACAGTTAAGGGAAAAGGGGATACAGACTAGGAAATCAAGGCACAAGAAAAGAAAGAAAAAACAGAAGAAAAGAGAAGTCTTAACAGTTTCTGTTTCAGATTTGTCAAGTTCAGTTTCCAATTCTGGTTTCTGTGAAAACTCGTTTCAGGGTATGGATAGGTTACTCGGGGTTGCTCTTAGGTTTAAGGAATCGACAAAACATTAACTAAGAGGAAAAAGTTGGTAGGAGTTGTGAGCCAACTTAGAAAAAGAAACAGAAGTAAGATAACAGAAGAAGCAGTGACAGAAAAGAAAAAAAATACCTGTTTCAGTTCTGAGGAATTCGAGATTTTGTATAAATGAATTTAAGTGAGTATGACAGCCTTATTTTGGGTTGCCTGGAGTGTAAAGTCGTGTTAGCACCCTTAATTATATAACGTAGTAAATAGAGGATAGAAGTAGAAGTAGAAGTAAGTAAGTAACCGAAAGGAGAAGAGGATGAGTTACATCAGTTTCTAAGTTTCTGATTAACTAGGATTTGGTGTTTGTTTAATCCTGAGACAGAGGAGTTCTGGGGCACTGTCTGAGTTACTCTTGGTCTGTTCTTGAACTTCAAAAACGTATCAGCACACTGACTAAGTACAGATTTTTAGAGGGCAACATAAAACAGATTGGGAATAGAAAAGACAGACAAAGGAAATTATAGGAAAACATAGCAGATCAGTTTTCAGTTTTGATGTCTTGCTTCTGGAGGATTTCTTTTCTGTTGCTGTATAAAGGATTAGGTGAATGTCTATTGTGAAGTTTGAGTTTAAAATGGAGATAAAGCAAGTAAGTGGATAAGAAGTACATGGGGATGAATTGAGGGACAGATTCATGGGCTAGCAGAAAGAGAACAGAGAGAAGGTCAACAGCTTCAGTTTCTGTTACAGATTTATTTCTGTTTCTGTACAGGGAAGTAAGTGAGTAGTTGGGAGTGGTTTTGAGTTCAAAAGTGGTAATAAAACACGTGACTGAGTAAGGAGTACATGGGGAAATATTAGTGATGGATCGTTGAATAACAGAATGGAATAAGAGGATAGATAGTACATTATCAGGCTTCAGCGTTAAGAGTTGTTTTCTGAAGAAATCGGCCTCTGTATAAGTTGTGACAGTAGGCTGTTTGGATTGGTTTCGGGTCTGAATTGGTGGTATAATATTCAACTAGATAGGTAAGGGCCTTAGGAGGGATTTGAAAGAAATAATAGTGATTTAAACAGGAAAGAATCAAGGAGAGGGCATCGGGTTTCATGGTGTGCAGTTTCAGTTTCTGATTTTTCTTTTTGCATCTGCTTCTGTGTAACAGGTTGCCTGAAGCATTAGAAGTGTTAGTGTGTATTAGGTGTGAACTTATAATCTAGCTAACACCCACAACTAGTTGGGTGAACCCTACAGAAAAGAAACAAACCTAAAACCAAACTAACTAACAACCATGGCCAATAAAGAATGTGTTGTTTGTGGTTTCAGTTTCCTTGATAATATATATAGTTCTGTTACAAGAGTATTATAAGTGGGATTCAGGTTTAATAAAGAACCTAAACCATAGCTAATAAACATAACGAGGTTAGCGGAACATGTAGAGAAGGTTAAACATCAATTATTACCTTAAAGGTGACGTTTAATAATATTCTTGTGTTTCAAACTTAGAAACCTTTGGACTGCTGCATAAATGGGTTAGGAATATTCTATGATCCATATTATCATTATACAAGGGTTAAAATATTGCCCACCTATTTATCTAAGGAAAGAATACCCATTGGTTAAGTCGTATCTATATTATACAACTTGTTACATAATTGCTTGTTAAAACGCCCTAAAACATTACCTAAGGGAAAAGAGCTTAGTAACATACAAATAGAGATATGAAATATCCTAGGAGCGAGTTAAGCCTAGCAGTAATGCATGTGAAATTCTAAGAGCCAACCTAAACTAAATATGTAACAACGTACCAAGGGAATGACATACGATATAAAGTGTCGTCACACAAAATAACAACTGACACATTGTCTTACTTAACCCTAGGACCGTAGCGAGCTCCGACCGGGACTTCGAGAGTGAGACAACTCGCGCTTTCAATAAGGTATGGACATGTGTGGTTCGTATGTTGCCGTGTTACACGGCTTGTGTGTTGTGTGCTTTGTGTGAAAAGACTATAAGATTAAAGCATGAAACTGAATTGCTTCTTTACTGTGTTGTATGATTGATATATCATTGTTGAATGCTATTGCGCGCACACAGTAGTTTAGCCACTTCGCGTTTATGGAATTTGAGGAGAAATATTGAGAACTATGAAAACAAAGGAACACTATTAAAGGGAACTCCTCCCTAACCATGGAGGACGTACCATGACACCCACTATGGTGTCTATTCATTAACGAGAATAAAGAGTAAATATAAATTGGAGGAACATGAGGATAACCCGGGAAGACAACATCTCGGGCCGCGCGGTATTGAGTATATATTCGGGAGTTGGTATCTGCATCAGATCCTTCGACCGACCATTGTGGAGCACATCTTGGGGTCTAAAGACGATCCCTCTTTCTCGACGAACGGCACCGGGATTGGAAGATTGGCAATTTGGGAAGCATGACCTGGGGTCAAGAGATGACCCCTCTTTCTCGACCTGACGTCGGGATTGGAGGATCAGCTAATTAGAGAGCATAACCTGGGGTCTAAAGACGACCCCTCTTTCTCGACGAACGACGCCGGGAATGGAGGTATGAACTAAGGTATGAACTAAGGAGGAGACGTCCTCTAACGTGCGGTAATAAGAGAACTCACAAAAATCCATAAGAAGTAGAAAAGATAAGCACCTATACTATAGGTCATGGGAACTAACCTACATTCCTAGACCTGGTGCAAGAAGGAGAAAGAGAAGTACACATGATGAAAACAAAGGAAAAAGAAATGAAAACATTCCACGTTGAATGATCCCATTGTGAGGATCATCACTATTCTCTCATAACTCGACTTGTTTTACAATATTTGTAGTGCTTGTTGTTAACTATATGCCTAATATGTTGGTTGTTGCTATGTTGACATTGTATGTGGGTGTTGCTATGTTGATGTGGTATAATGATGTGCTATGTAATGTCGTATGTTGGTGTATTGCTTTACTATAGCATGCAAAATGACTTAATCATATTCGACCAAGTAGTCGTGTAGCCCGGTAACATGCGGGCTTCACACGTTCATACTCAGCAAGGTTTGCTGAGTCCTTTATTTTTACAGGTATGAAACGAGAAGCAGGCGGAGAGTAGGCACGGGTGAACACCTTAGGGATAGCCCATATGGGCAAGGCTTTTATGTAGCATGTTTGAATGTATGGATTGAGATGTACCACTAGACCTTGGTTTATGTTTCGGTTGTGTAATCTAATTAAGAACTATGTTGTAGACTCTCGGTACTCGGTTGTAATTTCAGTTTGTACTTGGATTTGATTATGGTTATAATTCCAGTCGTTCAGACCGCAGCTTAGTGTTGTTAGTGTTGTAGTGTCAACCACGTGGGTGGTTGGCGTCTGTGACATCCGGTTCGGGGGTGTTACAGAAAGTGGTATCAGAGCGTAGTTGCGCTCTGATGACTGGAATCAAGGAGTACCGAGAATAGGAAAACCTAAATTTGGGAAACGGGGTTAAGGGTTAGTGATGTGAGGCACGACTTTACCGAGTTAAAACCGCCAGCAAGGGCGATAATAACTTGCAGTAAGATCTTGTGAATGTTTAAGCTAATAACGACATTTTCAGATGTCTGGACGACGAGGTCGAGGACGAGGCCGTGGTCAGATGGAGCAAGATAGCGTAGCTGCAGGGCAGACCATCGCTGAGATAGTAGCAGCGGCCCTAGGTCACATGGGTTTCCAGCCAGGAACCCAGCAGGCACCCCCGCCACCACCACCCCACCCACCTAGAGAGACGAACTGGGTGAAGTGCTTAGCAGACCTTCGACCCGCGGAGTTCCGAGGAGAGACGGACCCCACCTACCTGGAGAACTACATCAGCATCTTAGAGACTGCTTTCGACACCTTGGGAGTTCCGGCTGAGGCTAAGGTCAGACTCGCCGCCTATTACCTGCGAGAGGCAGCGAGTGATTGGTGGAAGCTTGTGAAGAATGCCCACCTAGCCGACCCCACTTTTGGATGGGATGCTTACACTGCATTACTGAGAGCTAAGTACTACCCCGCCCACCTCCGGACGAAGAAGAGGCTTGAGCTAGACAGTCTGAGACAGACCGAGGGGATGACAGTAGATAATTACTACTCGGCGTTCACTGCCCTACTTCGTGTACTTCCCGGATTGGGATATTCTGATGAGATCTTAGTGGAGCGCTTCTATGGTGGGCTGAATCACCGCATCAGATATGGCATGGGGCCCAGTCGTTACGCCACGATCCAGGTTGAACTTGAACTATGAATTTGTATTAAAAAAAATTATATTGTGAAGAGTTTACTAAACCCTATTTTGCACAGGACTGCTACCTTGCAGCGTCCCAGGTCGAGATTACCGTCCGGATGCGGGATGAGGAATTTGCTAGGAAGAGGAAGGTGAAGGACGGTGACTCAGATGACCGCACAGAAAGGCGTGAGAAAGGGGAGGTACTATCCGACCAGGAAGCGAGCGAGATACCAGGGGAATAAGCCTACAGAGAGGCTTCAGCTGAGCCACCCGACTACGGCGAATAAGCCATTCCGCTCATACCCACCCAGGGGTAAAATGAAACAAACCCTAGCACTTATATATATATCCTTACAGTTATTATGACCTGTTGTTGACTAACCAAGTAACCTGTTTAGGGACTGGAGCCGGTCCGAGCCAGTGGACCGAGCGCCGATACATCTGCAGACGATGCTCGAAGAACCACCCTGGTGTTGACTGTCAGGGCAACAAGATAGAGTGCTTTCATTGCAAGAAGAGCGGGCACAGGGCTTTCGAGTGCTTCACGAATCCCCAGAGCAAGAACTACAGACCCGGCTATGGTGCGAGGAGTGACCAGAGATCGGGACCCGGAGGCCAGCGTGGAGCCCCACAGACCCAGTCTACACATGGAGCGGGATCCCGAGACTCCCAGAGGGCATCTACCTCGAGGCCAGGGAAGGCGGTGTTGCACATCATGGACCGCACAGAGGGACCTGACACACCCCCAGCTACAGGTAAACTTCGAAACCTTAAACATTTGAAAAGCATGTCTAAATTCTTGTGTGCCAAGCTGTATGACCATGCATGAAATTTGCTAAATTACTAGTACCACCAAAGAACTAGACTGCCCTTAAATGCAGTAGAAACCTTTGACATGTGCTTCCCGATAAATCCAAACCTCGAACCCGACGGGTACAGCCTTGAAAATCCCTACTACCCAAGTGAAACTGCCAAGTTATCCAGCCCGGGATGATCTGCTACCAGGATACTTCACACCTGAAGCCCAAGTAGCCATTATTCGAAGATGTCGTAAGTTCGGAGTGGGACCAGGCGGGTTCTACACACCGACATACCCCGGAGGGAAGATGATGAAACTCAAAATGATGTGCCTAGGTAAGATTTGGAACCCATATACGAAGAGCTATCCCACCGACGGAGCACCCGCCCCACCAATTCCCGAAGACTTTTTATCTCTAATTACGGCGACCCTACGCGTTGCACAGCAACGCGAAGTACACCCAGTACCCGACCTACAAGCCGACATCTGCATCATCAACTTCTACGAGAGGGAAGGCCGACTTGGATTACACCAAGACAAGGACGAGACCAGGAGTCCCTAGACCAGGGGATACCCATAGTGTCTGTGTCCATCGGAGATGATGCTGAGTTCCTCTATGGTGAAGAAAAGAGGATTGATCGAGCTAGGAAGATATGGCTAAAATCCGGTGACGTGTTGATCATGGGCGGACCCTCCAGAATGCTATATCACGGGATTAAGAGAATCAAGCCGAACACCGCACCCTCAACAGTGATAAACGCTACTCATATGAAGCCTGGACGACTAAACCTAACCTTTAGGAAATATTGAGCCATGTATCTTTTGCATTAAGTTATGTAATGGAAATGAACATGTATATTGGAATGATGAATAAAGAAAGGTTATTATCTATGACTCTTCTCGTACCATCACTAATAATACTTGTAACATTATTTTGGGAATAGGTGTTGAACCCGGGAGAGAGGGTACTCTGAGCATACTCACACAGGCTCAGGCCAGCGACAGCGGCCATATTATCACCGGTACCTTCCCGGTGAATGGAGTCCCAGCCTCAGTATTATTTGACTCTGGAGCCTCACACACTTTTGTATCCCCGACGTTAGCCGAGCGGTTGCATCTCGAGCCCGTGGAGTTAGAAGACTTCAGTGTGACATTACCATCTAAGGAGAGAGTTCGTTGTACCCGGTATTTCCGCGGAGCCACCATCAGAATCCGAGAGGAGGATTTCCCGTTGGACCTGATAGAGTTCAGAGGCCTGGGTTTTGACGTCATCGTGGGTATGAATTGGTTGGAGAAACATCGAGGTCGTATATTATGTGCCGAGCATAGATTACTGCTTAAGAGCCCGTCCGGCGTTACTGTATCCTACCGCCAGCACCCCCGACAGCCATCTGTAAAAATCATTTCAGCCATGACCATGGCCAAAGAAATTCAGAAGCAGCAGGAGGTGTACCTTTGTTATGTACAGGATACTCAGCAAGACCCGGAGTTTAATCCTGATGTACCAGTGGTTGGGGAGTTTCCAGATCTCTTCCCTAAGGAGCTTCCCGGTATGCCACCACCACGAGAGGTTGAGTTCACTATTGACCTGGTACCCGGGACAGGACCCATTGCCAAAGCCCCGTACAGAATGGCCCCGGCAGAGATGGCGGAGTTGAAGGAGCAATTGAAGGAGTTGTTGGATAAGGGATTCATACGCCCGAGCGTATCCCCTTGGGGCGCACCCGTATTATTTGTCAAGAAGAAAGACGGCAGCCTTCGACTATGCATTGATTATCGTGATCTGAATGCAGTGACAGTGAAGAACCGCTACCCTTTGCCACGCATAGATGATCTGTTTGACCAGCTCAGAGGAGCGACAGTATTTTCGAAGATCGACCTCAGATCAGGATACCATCAGATCCCAGTGAAGGAGAGCGACATCGAAAAGACCGCATTCAGGACCCGATACGGTCACTATGAATTCACCGTTATGCCGTTTGGACTGACTAATGCCCCGGCGAGGTTTATGGACTGATGCACGAGTATTCAGAGATCAGTTGGACAAGACAGTCGTGGTATTTATTGATGACATACTGGTATATTCGAGAACCAAGGAAGAGCATCAGCACCATCTCAGGCAGGTACTCGAGTTCTCAGAACCAACCAGTTGTACGGCCAAATTCTCTAAGTGTGAATTCTGGCTAGATCAGGTAGCATTTCTTGGGCATATTATTTCTGTTGCCGGTATAGCAGTTGATCCAGCTAAAGTGGAAGCAGTGCGTACATGGCCGAGACCTAAGTCTGTGACAGATATACGAAGTTTCCTTGGTTTAACAGGCTACTACCGACGGTTTGTTAAGGACTTCTCCCGCATCGCAAAACCAATGACAAACCTCATCAAGAAAGATACCCCTTTCACATGGACAGCAGACTGTGAGGCAGCATTTCAAAAGTTGAAAAACGCTTTGACCTCAGCCCCCGTCCTCACAATTCCCGAAGGTACTGATGGATACGAAGTCTACTGTGATGCATCCGGTATGGGTATGGATGTGTCCTCATGCAGCACGGGAAAGTTGTCGCCTATGCCTCCCGTCAATTGAAAAAGCACGAAGAACACTACCCCACACATGATCTTGAGCTTGGAGCAGTCGTGTTTGCACTCAAAATCTGGCGCCATTATCTCTATGGTTCACAGATCACCATCTACTCCGACCATAAAAGCCTAAAGTATGTGTTCACCCAAAAAGAACTGAATATGAGGCAGCGTAGATGGATGGAGTTCCTCAAGGATTATGACATCAATCTTCAGTATAAGGAGGGCAAAGCCAATGTAGTTGCTGATGCACTTAGCCGCAGAGCTCACACATTGCATACACTTATAGCAGGCACCAGCCTAGTCGAAGAAGTCCGTAATGCTCAGCAGACCGACAGAGTAATGGCTGATATTAAACGGAAGTTAGTCGATGGCACATTAGATAAGAAGAAATATGACTATCAGCTTCATGAGGATGGTCTGATACGTGTGAATGGCAGATTATGTATTCCCCACGAGAGCGCAGAGCTCAAGGAGCGCATCATGAGAGAGTCTCATTCTTCTACTACTTCTATTCACCCTGGAGCTTCAAAAATGTACAAAGACATGAAGCGATACTTTTGGTGGGTTGGCATGAAGAACGACGTCTTGAACTTCGTTATCAGATGCCTCACCTGTCAGAAAATAAAATTTGAACACCGAAAACCTGGAGGCACAGTGCAGCCAATGCCTATCCCAGAGTGGAAATTCTATGATCTATCGATGGATTTTGTAGTTGGGCTGCCACCGACCCGAGGAGGATTGAATATGATATGGATAATTGTTGATCGCCTTACTAAGGTAGCACGATTCATTCCTATGAAGGACACATGGAAGGTGTCGAAACTAGCAGAGCTTTTTGATAAGGAGATTTTAAGACACCATGGAGTGCCAAAGACGATAGTGTCGGATAGGGACACGAGATTCCTTTCGAGATATTGGAGGGCTTCGCGAGAAGCGATAGGCACCGAGTTGAAGCTTAGCACTGCTTTCCACCCACAAACCGATGGCCAGACAGAGAGGACCATCCAAACCCTAGAGGACATGCTTAGAGCATGTGCATTGGACTTTCAGGGCAGTTGGTTGGATAAGTTACACCTCATCGAGTTTGCATATAATAACAGTTACCACGCCTCAATCAAGATGCCACCTTTTCAGGCGTTATATGGTAGACCTTGCCGTACACCGTTGTGCTGGGACGAGTCCAGCGAAGCTTTTATCATAGGCCCAGACTATTTGCAGCAGGTTCAGGCAGAGGTCTAGCAGATCAAGAAGAACATAAAGGCCGCACAGGATAGACAGAAAGCATATGCAGATAATAGACGACGAGACCTGGAGTTCGTCGTTGGCGACAAGGTGTTCTTGAAAGTGTCACCGATGAAAGGAATCTTTAGATTTGGGCAAAAAGGGAAGTTGAGCCCGAAGTTCGTAGGCCCCTACAGTATTAGGGAGCGTGTGGGCCCAGTTGCATATCGACTTGATCTACCCTCAGAGTTGGGACGAGTTCATGACATATTCCACGTCTCCCAGCTAAAGAAATACATGCCAGACCCCTCACATGTGCTACAGCCCGAGAGGCTAGTCCTAGAGCCCACATTGAGATCAGTGGAGACCCCTCAGAAAATCCTAGACACTAAGACCCGAGAGACCCGGAACAAGTCAATTAGACTAGTGAAGGTGTTATGGTCAAATCAAGATATAGAGGAAGCCACATGGGAGCTCGAAAATAAGATTAGAGATATGTACCCCCATCTTTTCACCGATATTTCGGTTTAGTGTAAGGTACGAGGGCGTACCCCTCTTTTAAGGGGGGTAAGCGCGTTTCGTTTAGGATGTTTTTGCGTGTGTCGCTATGTTGTAATTCTACAACCACATGTTGTAATTCTACAACCACATGTTGATGGTTGGTAGATTTGTGTATGAGAATGTTATGTACGTTTATGTACGCTTTGTGTGAATGAATGTGTGTGCTATGGCTTGCACTTTAGCATGTTATATACATTGCTAACAGTTTGGTTTACCATGAGTACTCGTGTGAAGCCACTGATGTGGCATGGTGCTTAGAAGCACTGAGAATTTTAAGTATGAACTTAATCCGTTGTGTATCGTGAATGAAAGCGGGACTGGATCCCCAAGATTATCAGGAGTAGAAAATTTAAGTTAAGGAAGTAAGACTTCGGGACGAAGTCTCTTTTAAGGGGGTAAGCTGAAATACCCCTAAATATTAGACGTATAAAATCGTAATACGTTTTATGATATGGACATAAAATAACTTACGAACAATTAAATCTAGTACATATATATATGTGCGATCACGAAAGTATATGTTACGTTACGATACTGTAACGTTGTAAATAAGTGACAATGTCGTCACCTAACTTCGTAACAAAAGAAAATAATAAAAATAATAATAACATGAAATAATATATAGTCACATATATATAAGTACACATATATAACTTATTCAAATAGAAAGAAAGAAAAAAAAGGAGGGGGAGCAAAGACGCTCCCGCTGAGTTTCGAACCCGAGACCGTACTTTCCCCGAATGCCTAACCGATTGAGCTATGTTTGATTTCAGTAGTGAAATCCGCGAGTTTAACACTAGTACCAACAACTTAAAAAAAATATAAGAGAGATGAAACAACCCACCTCTGTAGCACCGTCTCCTTCCTCGGTGTAGCTACTGATCGGACCAAATCAACTAGGAACTCGAGGGAGACTCAGGCGACAACCTTTCTTTTTTTTTCTAACGCCCATACTCCTTGTAACTTGGAGTCACTCGGGCTTTCTCCCTGCCATTCTTTGACTTAGGACTACACACCGTACCCCATCATCGAGCAACTCAACCCAAGGCAAAGAAAGCAGTAACCATGACGCTTCCTTCTCTGAGTCGCCCGACAATCAGAAACACCACCATCCAACAGGGACATCAAACTCTGTGTCCTTCTCAAACACCCACTGCACCTAAGCATTATGCACCAGAGCCATATCTTTTACAAACTCCCACGCACTGCACTGGTCCCCCGTGTCCTGTGCCATCCCATTCAAAAAAAAACACATAAACCACCTCCTCCACTCCCCTGCTATGCATCTTTCTGCATGGGCAGGATCTCCTTCCACACCCGCTGATGCAAACACGCTGGGTAAGTGTTGTTGGCTTTCTCTTCTTCTTTTATGTTTGGTTTCTATGTCGAATTGCCTGGATTGCATGATTCACTCCCTCTGCATTGTTTGGGTAATGCTGGCTAGAAACTAAACCAACGAGGAGTGCCCAAGCTTCCCAGAAAGAACAGTCCCACTTCTGCTACTGAAGGAAAACCAGTCAAGGTGAACCCAAGCCTTAATGGCGCTTCTGATTTCCTTCTGTTTTGCGGTTCAATTCAAAAAAAAAACTGACACTAGACTCTTGCGCTCCTCCTTGTCAAACCAGTGAACCCCAACCCCTTGGTCCCTCCTGTCTGTCTGATCGAGCTGGCGCTCAAACCACTTGAAATCTGAAACAACAAACTCAGGGAACTAACAAGGTAAGAGTGAGCCTCGATTTTAAACCCTATCCTATGTGGATTAAATCTGATTAGGATCTAATCGGGTTTTAGGTCCACCTATAACCTCAGATTAATAACTATGTCATAAAACAATAATTATTAAAACCAAAGCTAGCTCACTGGAACCTATTATGAGTCGCCACCTAATTTTAACCTAGATCAAATTAGGAAAGGAGAGTTCGGGTTCGGGGGCTTGATATTCGACTTATTTAGGGTTCAATTACTTTCATTACCCTTCCTAGGTCGTTTTTCCTCTACTGGTTTATTTACGGCTTACTACAAAGTCGTTTTTAACCTAAGTGCGCGCTTCTGTTTTTTGTGTTTTTAGCATTTTTTGACAGAAAATTAAAGTGAAATTGAAAGCTACCTAAACTAGGGTTTCGGAGGAAGAATTAGGTCAAATTTTGCTTACGTCCGTAGCCACGGACCCATGTCCGAGACCACGGACCCCAGTTAACCTAAACTATACAGAAAAGTCGAAAATAAAGAAAAAACAAAAATTTGCAGGGTCCGGGGCCTCGGACAGGCTGTCCGAGGGCCCGGACATTATCAGAAAACCTAAATTTTGAATTTTTTTAAATCCCGCCGCCGTCCGTGGGTGTCCGTGGTCTCGGACAACGCGTCCGAGGTCCCGGACCATAGGTCCGAGGTCAGGACCACCCACGGACAGGGGTTTTCAGAAGGTTCCCGAGGGTTTTTGAGCTCAAATTTTATGGGTGTGTAGCCTGAAAGGTTTACAAGTCGTTAGTGATCGAAAGTTTTCAATTTGAAATCGAATTAAGCACGAAACTTGGTAAACAAGTTATTGGACAGAAGCTTGAATAAACAGCAATACAGAAGCCTACGAAGGTTAGTTTGAGCCCAAATTTCAAGGCAAGACAGACAATACCGTGGAGAATTAGGGAAGCTGAGTTTCTACCTGTTTACCTTCGGATTCACAACGTTTCTTCACACCGGGATTCGTCGAGTGCTCCGTTGATGGCAGACCCGAAAGGACTTCGTACCAAGCTTCTGGTTGTTGGTTGTTCTTGCTGTTCTTCACGTTTTGGTGGTGTTTTTATGGGGTTTTGATGATTTTGGTGCTTTGGGAATTGGAAAACGTGTTTAGATGATGATTTCGGGGGATTTTCGGTATGATTTGGGTGGCCGGGTGTTGGAAAACGTGAGAGAGAGAGAGGAGGCTGCCTTTTCTGACTCTCTAGGGTTCTTGAGTATGTGAGGTTCTGATTTTATCCAAGAACCTATCCCTTTATATAGACTTTCTTAAAGATAAAGAAAATCTAGTAAAAGTAAGATTTTTCGATATTTTAACTAAGTAACTTCCCAAAGGAATTTTGCTATGAAATTTTAACCACATGTCAAGATATTATGAATTTTCTGAGGTGGAAACGAATTTTTAAATGTCGGAGCATTTTTAAATTGAATTTCTCGTCAGATTCAGTCAGAAATTGCTAGAAAATTATTGGAAATTTGAAAAATCAAAATTCCAACGCCATTATGCTTAAAATGTCATCCTCTATCATGGGTTAAAATATCAAAGCATTTCGAGCTGATTTGGGCACCCTTTGGAGGGGAGAGAAAGCCTATAGGAGATCTCAAAAGCCTTAAAAATTACGAAAACGCCCCTGACAATGACGAAACTGCTCCTCAGGACCTGGAACACGCCGATCGAGCCGGAATCCCTCATTACCCGATCAAATATCCCTCACGACACCAAAACCTTGCAGACCCTAACCAGGGGGGTCAAAATTTTGGGTATAACAGATTGCCCCCCGTCAACTGGACTTTGTAACGAATGTGAAAAGTCTGGTTGATGCTTGAGTGGTGCCCCAAAATTTTGGACTCCACAGAATCCTCCACGTTGTATGAAACCGGGTTAACGATGCCCAGCTACTCGGAGGCGCTAACTACCTAAGCTACAAAGCATTGTCGAGCTATTCTAAGGCGCTGACTACCTAAGCTACAAAGCATTGTCGAGCTATTCTAAGGCGCTGACTACCTAAGCTACAAAGCATTGTCGAGCTATTCTAAGGTGCCGACTACCTAAAGGTAATAATGAAGTGATGTCAGACTATTCTAAGGTGCCGACTACCTATAAGGATGATACGATGTCAGGCTATCCTAAGGCGTTGACTACCTAAAATGATGATGCTGTCGAGCTATTCTAAGGTGCAGACTACCTAAAGTGATGAAAATGATGTCAAGCTATTCTAAGGCGTTGACTACCTGAAATGATGATATGCTGTCGAGCTATTCTAAGGCGCTGACTACCTAAAGTGGTGAAAATGATGTCAAGCTATTCTAAGGCGTTGACTGCCTAGGATGTGAAAACTGGATGCAAATGCAAGAATGCTGAAATGCTAATGATGCAAATGATGCTGATGCTGATGATAATGCCGATGATGTTGATGATGCTGATGATGCTGATGATGCTGATGATGCTGATGCTGATGATGCTGATGATGCTCGGATGCTTCTGGGGGACCGAAACCCATGCCGATGCTCCTGGCTGGACCCAATGTGGACTTATTGCCATCGCCCCCCAAGCCGGTGTGCAGGGATAACTCCTGGTAAAAACCCTGGGGACTTATTGCCTTTGCCCACCATTCGTTGATCCCAAAAATAAGTTGACATCGCAAAAGGAGGATTTATTGCCATCACCTCGCCAACTTTCTGTCGCCAGGTCTTGTGACGCGCCTGGGTAATGCAGCTAGGTCTTATGACGAGCCCATATGAATGAGATGAATGCAATGTGTTTGATGAGAGTGGGTAAGCTAAAAGGTAATGCTAGGTCTTACTACGAGCCTAAGGGAATGCAGCTAGGTCTTATGGCGAGCCTAAAAATGGTTCTAGGTCTCATGGCGAGCCTAAAAATGGTTCTAGGTCTTATGACGCGCCTAAAGGGAAGCAACTAGGTCTTACTACGAGCCTAAGGGAATGTGACTAGGTCTTATGGCGAGCCTAAAAATGGTTCTAGGTCTTATGACGAGCCTAAAGGGATGCAACTAGGTCTTACTACGAGCCTAAGGGAATGTGACTAGGTCTTATGGCGAGCCTAAAAATGGTTCTAGGTCTTATGACGAGCCTAAAGGGATGCAACTAGGTCTTACTACGAGCCTAAGGGAATGTGACTAGGTCTTATGGCGAGCCTAAAAATGGTTCTAGGTCTTATGGCGAGCCTAAGGATGGATCTAGGTCTTATGACGAGCCTAAGGGTTGGAACTAGGTCTTATGACGAGCCTAAAGCTGGAATCTAGGTCTTATGACGGGCCTATAGGGTAGCTCTAAGTGAAAGTGAGTAAAATGTATGATGGGTCTAAATGGATGTAGAAGGATTAGGGCTTATGTCAAACCTGGAGACGGTGACGCTCAAGACGGGCCTGTGGGTGTTTGAATGTGCAGGTAGGGCTTAAGACGGGCCTGGGGGGATTTGTTATGGAGGAAGGGCTTAGGACGGGCCTGAGGATGTTTGAACGTGGAGGTAGGGCTTAGGTCGAGCCTGAGGATGTTTGAATGTGGAGGTAGGGCTTAGGTCGGGCCTGAGTGATATGAGAAAGGTTTGAATCCTTTGGGTTTCTGGCTTTTGGGCCTCAAACGGTGTCGTTGTTGCAATTGTTGGGACCAACAATTGCCCCCAGTATTTTTCCTTAAGGCAATCTGAGTTCTTTAGGATTTTTGGCAATCGATCAGAACGATCGATTGCCCCCAGTATTTTCTTTGACTAATGGCGCATAACAAGTCTCATTCTCACAAGGTCAGGGTTTATCTTGATGTGGTGCTTTCTAACCTACACTCGACGTGTTTGGTGTTTGCACTCGTTTCTCACTTACGGTCACAACTTCTCAACCATTGAATTTGACATTTGTTAGATTTACGTGTTCAACCTGTTACTTTCACGTGATTGGATACACAACTACTAGGTCGGAAGTCTTTTAAGCTTATAACGTGGCTATGGGGTGTGATGAATGACAACAGGACAATGGAGGAATGTTTAGGATATGTGGAGCTATAAGGGTGACCAAAGCTGCAACTTGCACCGTCTCTCAGACTTGTCTTCTTTGCCTTGAAGTCGTTTGGCTACTTCGTGATGACTTCGCTTTTAAATTGTTCCTTGCATCTTCTTTCTTTTTTCTGATTTTGGATTTCTTTGAGGCTTTTCAAGTTTGCCTTTCTTTGAATCTCCTTTCCCTCGGGGTTCTTGTGTTTCCCGGTTTTGAACTTCGAGAGCTGTTTTTAATGTTAGCTCGTTTGGATCCTGTGTCACTTTGGGACCATTTGCGGATCACTTCGTCATGCTGGTAGCGGTTTTGCTTCTTTGGACTTGTGAAGTTGTTGCTCAAAAGTCGGGCTCCTTGCTTCCTTTGGTCACCGGGTCGGTTATTCATCATTGGTTGGCTTGTTTGTGGAGCTTGTAGTGTTGTAAAAGGGGTCATACATGAAAAGCTCAGCGGGGGTGCCTAGGGTGTAATGTCAGGGTTCACAAGCTTTTTGGCTGTGTGGTGTTGTACCTAGGTGCTTCGTCATCCCTAATAGTTGTGTATCCTCTCTTTGTTACTTTTCACAGGTTTAAGCGTAAACTTACAAATTATCTCCTTCGGTCGGAGTCATGCCGTTTACCTCACCTTTGAATGTGGCCTCTCTGGAGTCATGTAAAAATGACACGCTCTTTCGCTCTTGGTTTTACCGCTCAAGGCACTCTCGCGAAGTGTACACTCAGAGACTTGTTTGCACATTTAAACAAAAGAAATAAACATTATCGTTCCTTAACTCAGATTGCCCCCAGTATTGTTTTGGGGTCGTTTGACCAGCCTTTTGAATTTCCAGGTTATTTGTTGGAGGTGGCTGTATGTGTAGTGGTACATGGCGATGAAGTCTTGCTGTTTTGGTGGAGTGATGTAGTGACGAAAGTAAAACATGGTAGTGGGATGATTTCAGTGTACGGTGAGATTTTCTATTGAGAGGTGATAAGTGGTGGAAGCCAACAAGGTGGTGAGATATTCCCTGTGCAAGAATGAGTTTCATGTGGAGAGGGGAGTGTGGTGAGAGACATGGGATGTATGTGATCAAGATAGTGGATGTGGGTGAAATGACGTGATGACTTATTTATTTTTTTGGTGTTCTGGTTTTGTGAATAAATGCACAAAAAATAATGAAAATGGAACTATGCTCTAATTCATAAATGGAAAGACAACATCAAAAATTGTAATCTTAAGAAAACTACCTAAAATGATAAAGGAAGCTAGCCACCATAAAAGTTAGAAGAATGACCGAGAAAAGAAAACTGCTAAATCGAGAAAACTCCTAAAATAGTGATGTTGAACTGTTTGATGCCGACGCGCTGAAGACCCGAGCGGTTGACCGTCGGGATGCCATTGACCATGATTGTCTTCCTTCCAAACTTCAAGTGGGCCCTGTAAAATGTTTGAACTAGGAATGCCTATGGGTTATGTAGGAAGTAACTGGGCCTGAGTCTTCTCCAAACTGAGAGTGAAGTGCACAGATTAGAGTGATTCCTAGACTAGAACGGACATGTAAGCCTGAATCCCTTAGTCCAGAAATTGAGCAAACAAGATGAAGGAAGTCACATGGACCGCGAATGGGCCACTGAGCCTTGAGGTCTAAGATTCGTTTGTTGCTCTTGTTGGGCCTTGAAGCCGGAAACCGGAATGAATGAATTATGCAAACTATCTTGGATTCAAATGTTTTATGGGCCAAAATTCTGGACTGAGAGCGAAGCTCATGGGCCAAAACTATGAATTGGTCTATGGGCCTAGATGAAATGAGTCATGAGTGTGGTACTTGGGCCGGACTGATTGTTCTATATATGAACTGGAATTTGGGCCGAGTGGTTTTGGTTGGGCCTAAAAGATGGCACCTAGATCTAGGATTTTGGATCAGAGCCCGAGTGAAGAGTTTTCCTAGACAAGAATGAGCCCTTGGGCCGAAATGCGTTTGGGCCTGAAATAAGGCACATGGGCTGGAACGATCCCTAAATCACAAATGGGCCTAACTTTCTTTGGGTCAGAGAAGATGGTTGCTATGCTGAAAGAGATTTTATTTGCAGGACTTGTGAGTTATTTCAAGTTCAGGTGGATTTCTTTTTATGGGCCTAAAACTAATTGATAATTCAAATTGGGCCAGAAGAGAAATCATCTAAGTCTAAGCTCTTGGGCCGAAGCCCGAATGACTCACATATTAAACCAAACAGGGCCTCTGGGCCAAACAAATAGAGCTGATAATTCGGGTTGCGCTAGGTTGATGTAGGAGAAATTCCTATCAGTTTCTAGGCTGGGTAGTAGGCCGATCACACAAGCAAACAAGGCCCACACAAATTCAACATGTCCTCACTAGATGTTTTAACCAAACCGGGTATGGATCGATCCGGAGAGGTGCTTGGGGCATGGGCCCAGGTCACCATAAAGGAATAGGGCTTGCACGCTATTCTCTTTGGGCTTCCCCACTTTTTCACATCACCTGAAGGTGTGCGTCTACGGTCGGGTCTTTGACTGACCAAACAATGAGCTAGGTAAGGACACTGCCAGGGAAACGCTTGGGGCTAAAGCCCAGGTATTAAGGGGATGTGGTTAGACGACATCCTCCTCTTTTCCCCCGCTTATTCACATCACCTAAAAGGTGTGAGTCCCAGACAGGGGACCCTCAAACGGGTCCCGGGTGAAATCGGTTTGCGTGGACCCTCGCTCTCATATGATGCAAAGGTACAGAAATTTAAATTGCGCACAAAGGTAAATAACAGAATAATAAAGCCATAAATAAACATTTTCGAGTTAAGCCCTCTTTCTTAAAATTAAACAAGTTAAAATTAAGAATTTTGTCCCCAGCAGAGTCGCCAGTCTGTGAGCCTCGATTTTAAACCCTATCCTATGTGGATTAAAGCTGATTAGGGTCTAATCGGGTTTTAGGTCCACCTATAACCTAAGATTAATAACTATGTCATAAAACAATAATTATTAAAACCTAAGTTAGCTCACTGGAACCTATTATGAGTCGCCACCTAATTTTAACCTAGATCAAATTAGGAAAGGAGAGTTCGGGTTCGGGGGCTTGATATTCGACTTATTTAGGGTTCAATTACTTTCATTACCCTTCCTAGGTCGTTTTTCCTCTACTTGGTTTATTTACGGCTTACTACAAAGTCGTTTTTAACCTAAGTGTGCGCTTCTGTTTTTTTGTGTTTTTAGCATTTTTTGACAGAAAATTAAAGTGAAATTGAAAGCTACCTAAACTAGGGTTTCGGAGGCAGAATTAGGTCAAATTTTGCTTACGTCCGTAGCCACGGACCCCATGTCCGAGACCACGGACCCCAGTTAACCTAAACTATACAGAAAAGTCGAAAATAAAGAAAAAACAAAAATTTGCAGGGTCCGGGGCCTCGGACAGGCTGTCCGAGGGCCCGGACATTATCAGAAAACCTAAATTTTGAATTTTTTTAAATCCCGCCGCCGTCCGTGGGTGTCCGTGGTCTCGGACAACGCGTCCGAGGTCCCGGACCATAGGTCCGAGGTCACGGACCACCCACGGACAGGGGTTTTCAGAAGGTTCCCGAGGGTGTTTTGAGCTCAAATTTTATGGGTGTGTAGCCTGAAAGGTTTACAAGTCGTTAGTGATCGAAAGTTTTCAATTTGAAATCGAATTAAGCACGAAACTTGGTAACAAGTTATTGGACAGAAGCTTGAATAAACAGCAATACAGAAGCCTACGAAGGTTAGTTTGAGCCCAAATTTCAAGGCAAGACAACCATACCGTGGAGAATTAGGGAAGCTGAGTTTCTACCTGTTTTACCTTCGGATTCACAACGTTTCTTCACACCGGGATTCGTCGAGTGCTCCGTTGATGGCAGACCCGAAAGGACTTCGTACCAAGCTTCTGGTTGTTGGTTGTTCTTGCTGTTCTTCACGTTTTGGTGGTGTTTTTATGGGGTTTTGATGATTATTGGTGCTTTGGGAATTGGAAAACGTGTTTAGATGATGATTTCGGGGGATTTTCGGTATGATTTGGGTGGCCGGGTGTTGGAAAACGTGAGAGAGAGAGGAGGCTGCCTTTTCTGACTCTCTAGGGTTCTTGAGTATGTGAGGTTCTGATTTTATCCAAAAACCTATCCCTTTATATAGACTTTCTTAAAGATAAAGAAAATCTAGTAAAAGTAAGATTTTTCGATATTTTAACTAAGTAACTTCCCAAAGGAATTTTGCTATGAAATTTTAACCACATGTCAAGAATGGATATTATGAATTTTCTGAGGTGGAAACGAATTTTTTAAATGTCGGAGCATTTTTAAATTGAATTTCTCGTCAGATTCAGTCAGAAATTGCTAGAAAATTATTGGAAATTTGAAAAATCAAAATTCCAACGCCATTATGCTTAAAATGTCATCCTCTATCATGGGTTAAAATATCAAAGCATTTCGAGCTGATTTGGGCACCCTTTGGAGGGGAGAGAAAGCCTATAGGAGATCTCAAAAGCCTTAAAAATTACGAAAACGCCCCTGACAATGACGAAACTGCTCCTCAGGACCTGGAACACGCCGATCGAGCCGGAATCCCTCATTACCCGATCAAATATCCCTCACGACACCAAAACCTTGCAGACCCTAACCAGGGGGGTCAAAATTTGGGTATAACAGATTGCCCCCCGTCACTGGACTTTGTAACGAATGTGAAAAGTCTGGTTGATGCTTGAGTGGTGCCCCAAAATTTTGGACTCCACAGAATCCTTGGTAAGCTCCACTAAACTGTTGTTTCAGTTATGTAGTTCTCTAGGATTTTGTTTCTGTATAACCAAGCTCCAGCACTGTTATCAGAAACCTACTGATTTAATGATGAAACTGGTAGAGCATTAATGCCCCTAGCTAGGTACTGGCTACATTAGGAAAAAGAGTGAAACAAATCTGTAAGCAAACAAAGAGGACATATCGATAGGATGGCTTCTGAAACTTCCCATTTCAGTAAAGGAGAACTTCATTAGTGTGACAGGTTGTGTTGGTTCTGGTTGAGTGGCTATTGCAAACACACACTTATAATGCTCCTGACTGAGAATTAATGCATGAGAATGTGAAAGAAGAAAGAAGATATCAGTTTTTGCATTCCAACTTACAGTTGCTACTGAGGACCTAAGTCAGTGTGCTTCTGTTACAGAAAACCTTAGCAGGTTATATCTGAGTAGTTATTGAGTCTAAAGCATCTTAACCCATTAAGAAAATATTTAAAACCGTGGGAAAGATAGAGAGACAAGTAACAGAAAAGAAATACAACAGGCCATGGGTTCTGCCTCTTTCAGTTTCTGAACATTTAGGTTGGCTGTGAAATCAGTACAGGGGATGCAGGAGTGTGACTGGTTACTTCTGAGTTAGAATATAGCTAGAACAAGAGCTGTAACAAAACCACAACTAAGTAGCTAAAACAGTTAAGGGAAAAGGGGATACAGACTAGGAAATCAAGGCACAAGAAAAGAAAGAAAAAACAGAAGAAAAGAGAAGTCTTAACAGTTTCTGTTTCAGATTTGTCAAGTTCAGTTTCCAATTCTGGTTTCTGTGAAAACTCGTTTCAGGGTATGGATAGGTTACTCGGGGTTGCTCTTAGGTTTAAGGAATCGACAAAACATTAACTAAGAGGAAAAAAGTTGGTAGGAGTTGTGAGCCAACTTAGAAAAAGAAACAGAAGTAAAGATAACAGAAGAAGCAGTGACAGAAAAGAAAAAAAATACCTGTTTCAGTTCTGAGGAATTCGAGATTTTGTATAAATGAATTTAAGTGAGTATGACAGCCTTATTTTGGGTTGCCTGGAGTGTAAAGTCGTGTTAGCACCCTTAATTATATAACGCAGTAAATAGGGAGGAGATAGAAGTCAAGTTAAGTAACCGAAAGGAGAAGAGGATGAGTTACATCAGTTTCTAAGTTTCTGATTAACTAGGATTTGGCGTTTGTTTAATCCTGAGACAGAGGAGTTCTGGGGCACTGTCGAGTTACTCTTGGTCTGTTCTTGAACTTCAAAAACGTATCAGCACACTGACTAAGTACAGATTTTTAGAGGGCAACATAAAACAGATTGGGAATAGAAAAGACAGACAAAGGAATTATAGGAAAACATAGCAGATCAGTTTTCAGTTTTGATGTCTTGCTTCTGAGGATTTCTTTTCTGTTGCTGTATAAAGGATTAGGTGAATGTCATTGTGAAGTTTGAGTTTTAAAATGGAGAAGCAAGTAAGTGGAGAAGAAGTACATGGGGATGAATTGAGGGACAGATTCATGGGCTAGCAGAAAGAGAACAGAGAGAAGGTAAACAGCTTCAGTTTCTGTTACAGATTTATTTCTGTTTCTGTACAGGGAAGTAAGTGAGTAGTTGGGAGTGGTTTTGAGTTCAAAAGTGGTAAAAACACGTGACTGAGTAAGGAGTACATGGGAAGAAATATTAGTGATGGATCGTTGAATAACAGAATGGAATAAGAGGATAGATAGTACATTATCAGGCTTCAGCGTTAAGAGTTGTTTTCTGAAGAAATCGGCCTCTGTATAAGTTGTGACAGTAGGCTGTTTGGAGTGGTTTCGGGTCTGAATTGGTGGTATAATATCAACTAGATAGGTAAGGGCCTTAGGAGGGATTTGAAAGAAATAATAGTGATTTAAACAGGAAAGAATCAAGGAGAGGGCATCGGGTTTCATGGTGTGCAGTTTCAGTTTCTGATTTTTCTTTTTGCATCTGCTTTTGTGTAACAGGTTGCCTGAATTAGAAGTGTTAGTGTGATTAGGTGTGAACTTATAATCTAGCTAACACCCACAACTAGTTGGGTGAACCCTACAGAAAAGAAACACAACCTAAAACCAAACTAACTAACAACCATGGCCATAAAGAATGTGTTGTTTGTGGTTTCAGTTTCCTTGATAATATATAGTTCTTACAAGAGTATTATAAGTGGGATTCAGGTTTAATAAAGAACCAAACCATAGCTAATAAAACATAACGAGGTTAGCGGAACATGTAGAGAAGGTTAAACATCAATTATTACCTTAAAGGTGACGTTTAATAATATTCTTGTGTTTCAAACTTAGAAACCTTTGGACTGCTGCATAAATGGGTTAGGAATATTCTATGATCCATATTATCATTATAACAGGGTTAAAATATTGCCCACCTATTATCTAAGGAAAGAATACCATTGGTTAAGTCGTATCTATATTATACAACTTGTTACATAATTGCTTGTTAAAACGCCCTAAAACATTACCTAAGGGAAAAGAGCTTAGTAACATACAAATAGAGATATGAAACATCCTAGGAGCGAGTTAAGCCTAGCAGTAATGCATGTGAAATTCTAAGAGCCAACCTAAACTAAATATGTAACAACGTACCTAGGGAATGACATACGATATAAAGTGTCGTCACACAAAATAACAACTGACACATTGTCTTACTTAACCCTAGGACCGTAGCGAGCTCCGACCGGGACTTCAAGAGTGAGACAACTCGTGCTTTCAATAAGGTATGGACATGTGTGGTTCGTATGTTGCCGTATTACACGGCTTGTGTGCTGTGTGCTTTGTGTGAAAAGACTATAAGATTAAAGCATGAAACTGAATTGCTTCCTTACTGTATTGTATGATTGATATATCATTGTTGAATGCTATTGCGCGCACACAGTAGTTTAGCCACTTCGCGTTTATGGAATTTGAGGTGAAATATTGAGAACTATGAAAACAAAGGAACACTATTAAAGGGAACTCCTCCCTAACCATGGAGGACGTACCATGACACCCACTATGGTGTCTATTCATTAACGAGAATAAAGAGTAAATATAAATTGGAGGAACATGAGGATAACCCGGGAAGACAACATCTCGGGCCGCGCGGTATTGAGTATATATTCGGGAGTTGGTATCTGCATCAGATCCTTCGACCGACCATTGTGGAGCACATCTTGGGGTCTAAAGACGATCCCTCTTTCTCGACGAACGGCACCGGGATTGGAAGATTGGCAATTTGGGAAGCATGACCTGGGGTCAAGAGATGACCCCTCTTTCTCGACCTGACGTCGGGATTGGAGGATCAGCTAATTAGAGAGCATAACCTGGGGTCTAAAGACGACCCCTCTTTCTCGACGAACGACGCCGGGAATGGAGGTATGAACTAAGGTATGAACTAAGGAGGAGACGTCCTCTAACGTGCGGTAATAAGAGAACTCACAAAAAAAAATCCATAAGGAAGTAAGAAAAGATAAGCACCTATACTATACGGTCATGGGAACTAACCTACATTCCTAGACCTGGTGTAAGAAGGAGAAAGAGAAGTACACATGAGGGAAACAAAGGAAAAAGAAATGAAAACGTTCCACGTTGAATGATCCCATTGTGAGGATCATCACTATTCTCTCATAACTCGACTTGTTTTTACAATGTTTGTGGTGCTTGTTGTTAACTATATGCCTAATATGTTGGTTGTTGCTATGTTGACATTGTATGTGGGTGTTGCTATGTTGATGTGGTATAATGATGTGCTATGTAATGTCGTATGTTGGGTGTCATTGCTTTACTATAGCATGCAAAATGAACTTAATCATATTCGACCAAGTAGTCGTGTGGCCCGGTAACATGCGGGCTTCACACGTTCATACTCAGCAAGGTTTACTGAGTCCTTTATTTTTACAGGTATGAAACGAGAAGCAGGTGGAGAGTAGGCACGGGTGAACACCTTAGGGATAGCCCATATGGGCAAGGCTTTTATGGAGCATGTTTGAATGTATGGATTGAGATGATGTACCACTAGACCTTGGTTTATGTTTCAGTTGTGTAATCTAATTAAGAACTATGTTGTAGACTCTCGGTACTCGGTTGTAATTTTCAGTTTGTACTTGGATTTGATTATGGTTATAATTCCAGTCGTTCAGACCGCAGCTTAGTGTTGTAGTGTCAACCACGTGGGTGGTTGGCGACTGTGACATCCGGTTCGGGGGTGTTACAGGAGTGGTGTTACAGTCAGCCTCACCGGACCAGAGAATGGAGCGGAATCGCTTAATGATGCTTTTGGTAACATTTTTGGGGATGGAGATGCATGAAGCCCAAAAGCCAACAATCCCAAAAAGAGTGCTTTGTATGAGAGATAGACGACCGGCAAAAGAGAGGGATCTTCCAGACCAAGAGGTGATGGTCTTATGGATGCTGTCAATGAGGGGGTTAAAGTCGGTGGTTTTAGGCTTCCTTGCGGTAATGGGGATGCCCAGATAGCAAAAAGGAAATGAACCATGGTTGAAACCGGTGGAACGGAGAATTGAGTCAGCTACGCTGGGTCCAACCCCTCCAAGGAAGAGGTCCGATTTAGCAGGATTAAGACTTAACCCCGAAGCCTTAGCGAATAGATCAACTTTACCAAGCATGAGTGAGATCGAATCAAGGTCCCCTTTGCAGAACAAGAGGGCATCATCTGCAAAAAGGAGATGGGAAAGGCGGAGGGAGTTACATGAAGGGTGGAAGCGGAAACCAGGAGATAGCGGGAGTTGGTCAAGGAGGCGGGAGAGCATATCCATAACCATCACAAAGAGGTATGGAGAAAGAGGGTCACCTTGGCGCAGACCCCTTTTGCCTTTGAAGAACCCAGAGGGGGAGCCATTAATGTTGATGAAGTAAGAGGCGGTTGTGACACATTGCCTGATCCAGTTGCTAAACTTAAGTGGAAAGTTTAGAAATGAGAGAGTATCTTGGAGGAAGGTCTAGTCGACAGTGTCAAAAGCTTTCTTAATGTCCATCTTCATCATGCATCGCGGGGAGATGTGGGCTCTTTGGTAATTCTTCATCAGGCAGGAGCAAAGTTGGATGTTATCTGAGATAAGACGTCCTTTGATGAAGGCCCCTTGGTTCTTGTTCACAAGGGAAGGAAGAGTGTCATTAAGCCTATTTGTAAGACTTTTGCTGATGATCTTATAAAGAGTGTTGCAGCAAGAGATGGGTCTAAAGTCCCTGGGAGATGAGGTGGCATCAGATTTTGGGATAAGGGAGATTAGGGTGGTGTTGATTTCTTTGAGGAGCCTGCCACTATGGAAGAAACCCTAGATAGCCTGGCAGATGTCCTCCCCAACAATATCCCAAGCTGCTTTAAAAAACTTGGCTGTGTAACCATCCAGACCGGGGGCTTTGTCATCCTTGATGGACAGGAGAGCCAGCTTGATGTCCTTAGAATCCACAGGCCGGATAAGAGAGGTCCAATTGGATTGGTCAAGTTTTCTGGTATCCTCCAAAAAGTCCACAAGAGAGATGGGGAGGGGCACTTTCATACCAAGAGAGTGTTTAAAGTGGGAGACTGGGCAATCTTCTACGTCAGCCTGGGCATAGAGGACCTCCCCTCGATCATTTGTGATTGAGGCAATAGAATTCTTATTCCTTCTCACCATGATGGCTCTGTGAAAAAAGCCAGAGTTAGAGTCTGTGAACTTAAGCCAGCGGGTTTTTGCAAGTTGGCGGAGGAATAAGAGCTCATGTTTATCACACGTAAGGAGTTCGTGCCTCAAAGAATTTTCCTTGGAGATGAGGGATGGGTTCCAGGGGTCGGAGTCTAATTTCAATTGAGTATTCATAAGCTCATCCATGATAGCTTGGCCTTTAACCTCGAGAGAGCCAAATTTTGTCTTGTGCAGGGAGGAGAGGCCAGGTTTGAGAAGTCTCAATTTTTTGATGATGGTAAAAAGACGACTACCCTGCACCGGGGTATCCCAGACTTCACGAAATAGGGGAAGAAAAGAAGGATCATTGGTCCAAAAATTAAGTAATTTAAAGCTCCTCTTGCGGCGGTTTGAGTGGTGCAAGGTGATACACATGGGCCTGTGGTCTGACACAAGGGGAGGAAGGAAGCGAAGCTGTTTGGGTAGGCCAGGATCCACTCAACGTTAACAACCACCTTGTCAATTTTACCGTGGACGCGATTGTGGTCAAATTGGTTATTCCACCATGTATAGAAGCACCCATAGTAGCGAAGGTCCTGCAGCTCAGCCAAGGAAACACATTCCGCAAAGTCACGGTAATCTCTAGGAGAGGGGGTGCGGGAACTAAGTATATCTTCAGTGTAGAGGATGTTGTTGAAGTCACCAGCCACTACCCAGGGACCTAGCGTGTTGTGGCTAAGGAAGACAATGTCCTCCAAAAGGTGAGATCTAAGTAATGGGTTGGTACTACCGTAAACAACCAACATGGTAAACGAGGTAGTGTCAAGGAAAGAAGCCTTACAGGTCAGCATTTGGTCGGAAGAGTGAACAGGAGAGAGGGTGATAATGTAACACCCTGGATTTTGCCTAAAATGAAAGCTTATGAAATTACGAGTCCAACAGCATAAACGGTTTCAAAAACGGACTTCAAACGAGTCCTAAAAGTGCAAAACAGTTTTGGTCCGAACTTTGGTCCGAACTTGTAAGTTCGGACATGAGTCGAGACTTACAAGTTGGATTCGTCCTCGCATGATGTCCGAACATTGAAGTTCGGACAGATGTTCGGACACAGCTAAAGACAGAAAAATAAAATGCGCTTCGGGATCTGTCCAAACATGGATGTCCGGACGGACGTTCGGACAGTTCCATACTTACAAAAATCAGTTGGAAAACAGAGTTAGGAAGACACAAAAATTAACTCAAAACTAATAACGAATGAGGAAATGTTTTAATAAACATTGTTAGCAATATATACCAAAGAAGTACAGCGGAAACAACTTTGAAATTGACATATGATAATCTCAAACGATTTATAATTGTCAAAGGACTTTGTCTTGAACACAATAACTGACAACTTAACTCAACAACAGCGGAAATAAATTTAACCAGGGCGTTACCGCCACACTCAACACCCATTGAGTGCTCAGGCTTTATTCAACCCAAAAATAAATTCCTAAACATTTACCAAACTTTGTAACTTGAATAAAAGTGTTTCAAATCAACATAACTCATCTTAATGACTCAAAGATAACTTCATTTTTCCTAGACTATGTGGTAGCGCGTTCCCAATCCCCAATTCAGCCATGATTACCTACGATCAGAAAACAATATACAAAAGCACGAAGGGATCGCGCAAATCAGCGAAACTGAGTATACATTGCCTCAACTTGTAAAATACATTTTGAAACTCATTTTACATTTGCAAAACATTAAATCACACCATAACGTTAATTAATTTCACCAACTCCAAATCACCATTAGCGAAAACATTTCGGGGGAGAGCTTTCAAAGAATCAACCAATGGTATACACGGACGACCCCCAAATTGGGGTCGCAACAATTAGAATCCCACCTCACTCTACGTCCTTAAGTGTGCACACCCCCCAGAAGGTAACTTATGACCCAAAGGAGTAGATCATTAGAGCTTAACTGCAAGTGATGTCTGTAGGCAAAAATAATACGGGGTACATAGTACCAATAGTTTCACGGAGCGCCAATAAGGCACCAACAATATACACGGAGCACCAAGAGGTACCAATAATCCCAATAACCAATTCAGAGAAAGTCTCCCAAAACATTTATTCAAACGCTTTTGTAAAACATCTCACCAGAATACATAGGGGAAAATAATTCCCAAACTTTCACAATATCAAAACCACATCCAAACCAATCCACTGTTAATTCGCAAAAACACAGAGGTAGAGAATGTTGAGCACAACATTTACCTGGAATCCATGTCCAGTCGAGAACGGATATCGCCCACTACTAATAGCATCCACCATTAATGAACTTGATATCTAGGATTTAAAATATACATTTTCAACAATCCTCCAATAAAAATATAATAGAATCATAACCTTTGTAATCCCCAACTAGTAGAATTACACTTACCCTTCGAATGACCCTAAATCGGCACCAGTGGAGAAGCCTTGAAGAAACTTGAAGGAATAAAGAAAGAGCTAGAGATCTTGTATTGGGAAGGATGAACGTGAATATTGATGAAGGAAGAAGAGAATAGTTGTGGGTATTTATAGGAATAAATTTTAAGTGAGAGGGGAAACAAAAATGTATTTGATAATTAATAAATAAATTAAGTTGAGAAAGAGGAGGATGTGGATAAGTATGAATTAATTAATTAAATGAAAAGAAAAAATAATGTTAGTAGATAAGGATGAATGATCGGTAATTAAGGGATGAGTAGATAATGATAAGGTTAAATAATTTAATGATTAGGAATAAAATAATTAGTAGAAAGATAAGTAATAAAATAGTTAATTTGTTAGCAATAGATAAGATCAACATTATCAACTAAATAAAAAGTAATCCATTCGGAAGGAGGAGAAAATAACTAATATTGTAAATAATTCAAAGAGAATCTACATAGTTAGTGCCAGATAAAACGTAACCAGTTTTAGAAAAGAAAAGAAATAATAATCATCGCAAGTAGTTAGGAAAATGAATTATACATTTAGTGTTGTAAATGATTTGAAAGGCAAGATAAATAATTAAACTGTAAGTAACTTGGAAGATAACTAGATTCAACCGATTAGAAATTAAAAAATAATTTATTGTTTTGAAATAAAATGAGGAAGAGATAACGACGAGCACAAATATCTAAGGAGAGGATAAAATATTTATTTTGATATGATAGGAAATAGAAATAAAATAAATCATCGACTCCAACAAAAAGGGATATGTTGTTAAGGTAGTAAGAAACTAGATTAATAATAATTTAAATAAATAGGAGGAAAATAAGGATCTTACCAACCTATAATAAATGTAGAAGTAGTAAAACAGGAATTGAACTCTTAGGATTAGGAAGACATTGTAACGTTTGTAGAATGTTGAGATAATGATTTAAATAATAACATCGGAGAGAATAAGGAAAGTATGTATGTTTATAATCAATTTAGGAAGAGAAAGGGAAATAAGAATAAGATAAAAGTTTTTGACTTCGCTGGCCATTAATATACTAACCTCGGACTAGCCATTATTATATATTGTTCTAACATAACGATTAACTTACTTACGTCGACTATACATTATACTTATCCTAACTTAAAATTCGTGGGTATTTCATTCCATCCCTCTTAAAATAAATCTTCACCCTCGAAGCTGAAACTAATCTAAAGCACACTAGTCAAATGACAAGGGACGGCGTGGTTCTCGGCCCCCTTGGACAACCATTTCAATACACAAACCAAAATTCAAACCAATTTAAACGGTTCACCACATAGATTGAAGTCCAGAACTTTACAACAATCCAATACATAGGACAGAAGTCCAAATCAACTCAACCATTCCATATTCATCACATCACATTAATAGCACCAATTTTGATACCAGGACACATCATATCTATCCCCATCCCCGCATTTACCATAACATTTCCTTTTTTAAGTCTACCTATAATATAACGCTTAATATATCTCATGCCTTCCACGAAATTAGGTGCAACACCTCAACATTCAGGTATCAAGATTCCAATCCTTTTACAGAGAATGATAAATAAATTAATTCAATACACACCAAACACAAATTAACATTTAAAAGAATTCATAGAATTAATCTCCAACTCATATTTTAACCACTACCGAATTCACTAAAGATTAGGCTCCTTCTGAAAACTTTCATTAACCTCCCTCTGAATATTTCCCCAAATCTAAATGTCATTTCTTGGACTAGAATTCTAGATCCTTACAAATTTCATCTTGTAACCTAAAAGATGCCCTTACTTTTCTTCGTTGAGACATGTTCTTCATCTTACATTCAACACCCAGCTTAGAACTTTCAGTAACATTCCAAAAACGCAATCCACAATAGTAAAAAGGAAGATTTACATCCAAGGTTTTAAATAAGAGCTTCTATTTTACCCAATACTCATATACACCACACAAGATATCCATACATCACAAACATCCAATCACAATACACATTTTCTAACAATTTCATTCCAAAATCAAATCTCATTACGAGCTATGAAATCTATATAATTCTATTACTCAATTTTTTTTTTTATAGTCAAAGCATATTTTAAGTCATCATACCCACTTAAATCTCTAGATCGAGTTCTCGGTGATCAATACTCCCACCCATATTCACAGACAATTCCTATCAAAACATACAACCAAGGTTCACAACAGATAAGTTAATCTAATTCCCCATTTCAAAATAAATAGCCATAAATCCCACAATATCAATTAAAAATTATTTTTTTATACTGACATGGTAACCTCATGCCTAGAATCCCAATGGAAATCCTGAAATCCCAAAGAATACAGATATCCAAAGTCCCATAAGGATGCCTTACCTATTCTTCCCATCCCTACTGTAATATGAACCTAACACCAACCACAAAATCTAATACCATTTCCCCAATGATCAATCACATATCTTTTTAACTCATTAAAATTAAATTATTAGTTACACCAAAATAGCCAATGATAATCGTAACGCCTAAGAGTCATAACACTATCTATAGCCTAGAACTTACTGCTTAAATATGACTCAACTCATAGATCAATTTACCTCTTATCATACACTTATCAATTCTAAGTTCCTCCCCTATTGCTAATAACGAATAAGTTCACAACAATTTAAACCTCATCTAGAAAATATTCTCTCTACTTATAATAAAACTGGTAAAACCTACATAATAATTTCATCACTTTTCTACTAAATCTACAGTTACAAGGATCGTAATTCTAATCCTTTCTCTATCTACTTAATGCTTCCTCTATTTAGTCTACAATTTTAAGTTATTTCCAAACAGCGAATGCTCAGTTAAATACTAGCCTTTTACTATTGTACAACAAGACATAGTTAATCAATTTGTAACAGGCTATGAGAAGTCATCAAGATTGATAATACAACCAATTTTGAAAATAAATTTCAATAAATTAGAACACTAGGGTCTCTTCAATACTTAGCACAAGATTCACCAAAAATACTATCACATTGTAATTATTTATCCCAAAACTTCTCAAAAAATTCAACATGAACAATCACTTTAATATATACATAAAAAAAACACATAGAAACAAACAAATAATTTTCCATATGCTTTGCCTAACTACAAACCTCATACTCACAACTTAACCCTAACCACTACATATTCATTTTTAGCTCCATCAACAATTACTGGATTATAAGAATCTTACCCACAAATCATTTTCTAACCAACCGATTATACTTCAAGACCACCAGAAGAACCCTTTTTAATACTGACAATAAAATGTTTCATCACTTAGTACATTTCATGCTATTACTTAATATGGTACTGCTAACCAGTTCGTGAACATATAAATGAAACTTAATCAGGGGTTTCTACCTCAATTTCAATTTCAACAAAATAATCCTCAATAAATTGTAATACTAGCGTCTATCCAACTTAGCACCTGGAGTAGCCAACCTATCATCTTAATAATAAATTTCCAACATCAAGGAGTTAACAGAACCTAGCTAAAAGACCAACCGACACATTATGTTCATAATACATATCACATTTTATGCTCTACTTTGGTATGAAGTTCTACGAATATACTATCATTTAGAAAGCATGTAACATTCCCTAGCCTATCTTAATAGCAAACAACATGGGGACCCAATCAGAAAGAGTAGTATAATCCTAAATTGCATAAATGTCTAAACACATATTCAAATTTTGTCGACATTGTTCATATCCCCACCAACACAGTCATTTAACAAGGCAAACAGCTATTAATATTAAGATAGATACATCTACACTTGTACACCCATATAAATACACTAACATTTTACTTTCGAAGACAAACATATCGAAATCATTTGCACTTATCATGATCTTTTTTTTTACAAAATCCTAACTGTAACACTTCGCAACCACACTTCCTATACTTATTTATCAAGCTAATCACAACAATCCCTTCAACTAATACCAAGACTACACTAGCGTTCTAGCCAACAAACAATTGCCACAATTTATTGTTCAAGAACATATTGAATAAGACGTAGATATATATATATATACTTCAAAATATCTGCTTTTAAAGAAGCGTATAAATAATTTCAAACACACTCCATTGGCTACATATATAATATTCTTGAGAATCTGGTTACACACATAACCACTCCTTTACTGAATACTCCTAAATCCATTTAGACCAAATATAAAATTTGGAAGACAACTTATAAATCCAACCGCGAAATAACATAAATGATAAAAAAAAATAACAATTCGTCTCTTACGCTGCAGTTAATATAATTAATAGATTTCACTACTTGCTATAACCTTAGTTAACCTAACATAATAATACAGTCACTTTGAACAGTCAACATTAAATAAGATGCCGAACTCCTTTTACACGGGCTCGTCATACATCAAACACATAGACAACATATTTACACACAACCATGATGGCAAAAAGTACACACATTACCCCTAGTTTAATAAACTAGAAATTACTATCATTCCAAATCTCCCCAGAGTTACACACCGATAATTATACCAATATTTCTTTCTCTAATTATATCTATACGTGTATATACATATGTTCTCAATACCCGGTAGTCATTGCTAGAGTGTATAATATATATGTCCCTTATTTTCTTCTTTCCTTACGAGTATATGCCGCAAATTAGGTCTATATGTCAAAAAAAAAATTGTTTATAAGTAGTTACCGTAATACACACATTCACAAACAAGGGAAGAAACAAAACCAAACATTGACTATATTGTCCATCTGGCACATCACATAGAACTCACTACTTCATAGTACCATGAACATTGATAATATTTACACCTTAGTGTGAGTTAGATTTATAAATGTATCCATATAAACAGATAAGGAAACATTGTAACATCGGGAAAGAAGAAGAAGAAACAGGATTTCACCAGAGGTGTCACAAAATCATCATAGAAAATATCCTCACAATCAATACCTCCAGCCCTTGTTCCAAGCAATCTAATTCTCAGCATTCCCTGAAATGATTCCCACATTACGTTACAACCCAATACTGAAATATTAGATCCTAACATAAATATTTACATATAATTTTTATATAGTGCTAACCAAAACAATTATCCTGAATTTAATACCTCTCATGCTACATGGAAGTGGATAAACTCTGAACACTCCATCATAGAACCAAACAAACACAGCATACGCATAAGCACTCCATTAGTGAAAGAATATGATAAGAGGAACGTATATTGTATTACTATGGAATGAGAAGTATCGTATGTGAATATAGAGAGTACAACCGGTGGGGTTACCGAGATATGTAGGCTATTATACTATATATACAGTATGATAAGTAAACTATCGTTCAGTACAAGCTGAGTAATGTAACGGCACATACAAGACTTATGTGAAGGACTCAAATCCTAACACTCCCCCTCAAGAGAAGAACTCCTTAAATTGAGTTTTATCTTGCATCCAAATGTAGGCCATCTGTTGCAGAATGTTCCGGTAGCTCTTTCCTGGAAGGGTCTTCGTCAAGAAATCAGAAGTGGTGTCGTGTGGGCATATGATGGACAGAGATAACACCTTGCTTTATCATATGTCTAACATAGTGGATGTCCACCTCTATGTGCTTTGTTCTCTGATGGAGTACCGGATTTTTCGCTATGTAAATAGCTGATTTGTTGTCGCACCGCAGAGGGATGGGATTAATGTTGTGTACCCCAAGTTCATTGATCAGCCTGCTCAGCCATGCTAGCTCAGTTGTGACTATCTTCATCGCCCGGTACTCTGCTTCAGCAGAGGAAAGTGACACGCTTGCTTGCTTCTTGGACTTCCATGATATGGGAGAACCACCTAGGAAAATGTAAAAACCAGAAATAGAACGTCTTGTGATTGGGCAGCTTGCCCAATCACTATCACAGAAGGCTGTTAGTGTTTCATCAGGATTATTATTGAGTAAAATCCCATAATCTATTGTACCTTTGATGTATCTTAGAGTATGTATTGCAGCGGACATATGTACATCAGTAGGAGATTGCAGAAATTGACTCAATAGTTGTGCAGTAAAGGCAAGATCAGGTCTTGTATGAGTGAGAAAGTTAATCTTACCAACCAACCTTCTGTAATCTGTGGGGTTTGCCAATATTGTTCCTTCTTCTGGTTTGAGCTTCAGACCTGATTGCAGGGGAGCTGCTGTATCTTTGGTGTGTAGCAGGTCATAAGCATGAAGTAATTCGAGACTGAATTTCCTTTGAGAGATGACTATGCCCTTGTCATGGTGCAAGAATTCCATCCCAAGAAAGAAACAGAGATTTCCAAGATCTTTAATGCAGAATTCTTTGTTCAATTGGTTTTTGACCATATGTATTTCATCATTGTCATTACCAGTCAGAATTATATCGTCCACATATACAGCAATAAAAGTAGTTTTATGACTGTTTATTTTGCAGAACAGAGAAGGATCATTTTGTGATATTTTATACCCAATACATAACAGAAAATCACTCAATTTAGCAAACCACAGCCTAGATGCCTGTTTAAGGCCATAGAGGGATTTTTTCAGTCTACAAGCATTAGCATTATTATTGTTTTTTAAACCTTTGGGGATCTGCATGTAGATCTCCTCATGAAGGTCCCCATGAATGAAAGCATTATTCACATCTAACTGAGAAATAAACCAGCTTTTCTTAACAGCAACAGCAATAAGGGTTCTTATAGTAGTCATTCTCACTACTGGAGAAAAAGTTTCAGTATAATCTAATCCAAAACGTTGATTGTAGCCTTTTGCCACTAATCTAGCTTTGTATCTCTCAATAGATCCATCTGCTTTCAGTTTGGTTTTAAAAATCCATCTACACCCTATAGCCTTTTTATTTTTGGGAAGTTTAGTTAGTTCCCAGGTATTGTTTTTGGTAAGGGCATCATGCTCCTTGTTCATAGCCTCAATCCAGTGTATTTTTAAACAGGCCTCTTCATATGTGGCAGGTTCACGGATTTCAAGAACTTTTCCTATATTGTTCTTGTTTTTGAAAGAAGAGAAAGAAAGGGCTAGAGAAGGTGTGGCATCAGTGAGAGAGAATATATCAGGAATGTTTCGGTCAGTGGGAGAAAAATTGTGTTTGGTTATTCTATCTGTGATAATCTGGGAAAAAATATCGGGTTCTGAGATATTGGTGTAGACATGGTAGTCATTCAAATAAGTGGGAGGATGTTTGGTGCGGGTAGATCGTCTGAGATTGGTATTCTCCGTGTCGGTATATGTGGTGGTATGGATTTCAGAAAGTTCATCTCGATTCTGGTTGTTGTTTGTGGTGTCTGGTTGTGATTGGTTTGTGGTGGTAAGATCATTTTGTGTGGTATCAAGGTCTTTTTCATGGGTGGTTGGCTGAGGCTGAGGTGGAGAGTTTTGGTCTGTAATATGATCATCAAGAGTGGTGGTTTGTTTTTCATAGATGTGGGGGATCAGATAATCATGTGTTGTAGGGCTGTGGGGTTCATGATTGAGGTCTGATGATGGAAGACTTCCTGTTGTGTTGTTGTGAAAGGGAAAAACAGATTCATGAAATAAAACATCACGAGAAACAAGAATCTTATAATCAGACAACCGTAATAATTTGTAACCCTTTTGATTATCAGCAGGACCAAGATAAACACATGGAGCAGACTTAGGTTGAAACTTACCTTTGTTACCTCCTAGATTTAGAGCATAAGCAAGACAACCAAAAACCTTAAACAGAACATAATCAGGTGCAGTTTTGTATAGGCATTCATAGGGAGTTTTTCCATTCAGAGAAGAACTAGGGAGCCTGTTAATAATATGAGTAGCATACAGAATAGATTCACCCCAATATTCTATGGGCAAGCACGATCTAAAGAATATTGCCCTAGCTGTCTCCATTAAGTACCTATGTTTCCTTTCTACGATACCGTTTTGTTGGGGTGAATGAGGGCAAGATTTTTGATGTATGATCCCTAGTTTGTTGAAAAAGGCTTTTCCCTCATGAGAAGATCCTAACTCAAACGCATTATCAGATCTTATTATCTTTATGGGTTTGTTAAATTGTCTCTCAATGAGAGTTGTAAAATACTTAATGAAATCAAATGCTTCAGATTTGGTATGCAACAGTTTAACCCATAAGGTTCTGGATATATCATCAACTATGCTCAAGAAGTATTTATGATCATCATAGGTGATGTTATTGAAAGGACCACAGATATCAATGTGTATAAGATCAAAAATGTCATTGCTGTTAGTAATGGATCGTTCAAATGGTAATCTATGATCTTTTGCCTTATGACAGGCGTCACACACAAAATCAGAGGGAATATTTTTCCTTCTATTAAATGCAATTTGCACAGTTTTTCCAATGGGGCATGACCTAACCTTTCATGCCATAGAATAACATTGCCCATTCGGCCTATACAATGAACTGCCCGTTTATCATGTAATTGATTTCTTGTATTCTCATCATGTTTCCTATACAGATCAGGGAAAAAATCTAAATTCTTGCTGTTAAGAATACAATCCATTGAACAAAGTCCCAATCAGCATGTTTTTCTTAGATTCAAGGTCCTGCAGGATACAACGATCATGATATATGAGCACACAAGCATTCAATTGTTTAACAAGCTGACGAATAGATAGCAGATTAAATTAATCAACATGTAAGACATTTGAAATAACCAGATTATCATGTAATTTCACACTTCCTATTCCTTGGATAACACTGCGTGACCATCAGGCATGATAACTTTGTGACAGCAGATTTTGTAATCATCACAGAAAAGCATTTTATTTCCACAAACATGATCCGTGGCCAGTGTCCAGGATCCACATGCATTGAAACATAGAATTACTTTGTTGTGAAGGTTGTTGAACTGTATGTAAGGTTATTAAAGGTTGGGAAATACCTGCGAACTGACGATTGTAATCAGTTCCTTCTCCCTTTGATATTCTGGTCCCATGTATGAATAGGAGGTCATGCATCTTTGCTGTTCTTGGTCTGTTCCGTGGATTTCTTGATTCTTCAGGTAAGCGACTAAAGCTTTGAGCTGATGTTCATCCATCCCCGGAACTGGTTGATGCGATTTCTCTCTCTGAGGGCTTTGGATTTTCTGCTGGTCAACCACGGTTCCACCAAATATCCTTCTTTCTTTCGACGGGTTATTCTTCCAATATGAAGGGAAATTCCCAGTAACCCAGTAACAGTCTTCTACACTGTCCCTAGCTTTTTACAGTGGGAGCACTTAACCTTCTTCTTGTCGTTTCTTTCAGATTTAGTAGTAGTGTCGTGACTTTCTCGATTCTGGGTGGTATTAGCGAAGAAAACTGGTTCTCCATCACTCCTTCTACTCTTCACAGCCAAGCGGTGGTTTCTTCTTCTCGTAGTGTAGAGTAGATCTGTTCGATTGTAGGCAACGGCTTCATCATGAGGAAACTGCTACGAATCGCCTTGTAAGAATCATTAATTCCCATGAGAAAGTCTAAACCGTTCGTTTTGTTGCAGTTTGCTTATGGCTTCTGAAGCTCCACACGAACACGTCGGTATATTGATGAGTTCTTTCTGTTGGTTCCAGATCTTGACCCATTTGTGTGGTATTCGTGAATCGTTGAATTTCCTTGTTCAAGTTTATGAGATTGTTGTCGTAGCGCGTAGAGACGGGATCCAGAGGGGTCTTCATACCGCTTGTGCAGATCTGCCCACATTTGGCCGCAGTGGGAAAATACATTATCGATTCGCGAATCGACTCCTCCAATGCAGTGAACAGCCAACCAATTACCATCCCGTTGGTTCGAACCCAGACTCGCTGTTTCGCTCCTTCGAAATCAGATTTTTTACATGTTCCGGTGACGAACCCTAATTTGCTTTTCGAGACCAGCCCGACCATGAATGATCTTTTCCAGTTCCCAAAACCGGTTCCATTAAACTTGTAAGCAAGAACGGTGTTAGGGTTGTCCGACGGATGTGTGTACAACTCTTCATCTTGCTGGCTCATATTCATGAAAGAGAACGATTCTTCAGAATCCAAAATGACACCTTTCTTCTTCTTGCCTTTCGATTGTTTATCTTGTTCTCCTGGAGGTTGATTATCTTGTTCTTCTTGAATGTCATCTCCTTCTGCCATTATATCAGAAGCGTAATACAGAGAACGACGGAAAGGGAAGAAGAGGATGTAGTGGAGCTAAAGAGAAAGAAACATTTTCTTTGGCATAATCCCAGGTTTTGCTCTAGATACCATGAAAGAATATGATAATAGGAAAGTATATTGTGTTATTATTGGAATGAGAAGTATCGTATGTGAATATAGAGAGTACAACCGGTACCGAGATATGAAGGCTATACTACTATATATACAGTATGATAAGTAAACTATCCGTTACAGTACAAGCTGAGTAATGTAACGGCATACAAGACTTATGTGAAGGACTCAAATCCTAACATATAGTATATATATAAAAATATATGCAACCAATACCGTCCGATATTCATAACGACTCGTTCTTATATAACTCATAGTACACGGGAGTATGTAACTCAACACACTTCAACATAAAATAAACAAGCACACATCATGAAACCCAATGCAACCCCCAACGATGGCTTGTTCCATTTTATTCCTTTTCCATCAAATCTTATCTTATTTTGAAAACTTGGCTCTGATACCACCTTGTAACACCTTGGATTTTGCCTAAAATGAAAACTTATGAAATTACGAGTCCAACGGCGCAAACGGTTTCGAAAACGGACTTCAGACGAGTCCTAAAAGTGCAAAACAATTTTGGTCCGAACTTGTAAGTTCGGACATGAGTCAAGACTTACAAGTTGGATTCATCCTCGCATGCTGTCCGAACATTGAAGTTCGGACAGATGTTCGAACACAGCTAAAGACAGAAAAATAAAATGCGCTTCGGGATCTGTCCGAACATTGATGTCCAGACGGACGTTCGGACAGTTCCATACTTGCGAAAATCAGTTGGAAAAAGAGTTAGGAAGACACAAAATTAACTCAAAACTAATAACAAATGAGGAAATGTTTTAATAAACATGGTTAGCAATATATACCAAAGAAGTACAGCGGAAACAACTTTGAAATTGACATATGATAATCTCAAACGATTTATAATTGTCAAAGGACTTTGTCTTGAACACAATAACTGACAACTTAACTCAACAACAGTGGAAATAAATTTAACCAGGGCGTTACCGCCACACTCAACACTCATTGAGTGCTCAGGCTTTATTCAACCCAAAAATAAATTCCTAAACATTTACCAAACTTTGTAACTTGAATAAAAGTGTTTCAAATCAACATAACTCATCTTAATGACTCAAAGATAACTTCATTTTTCCTAGACTATGTGGTAGCGCGTTCCCAATCCCCAATCAGCCATGATTACCTGTGATCAGAAAACAATATACAAAAGCACGAAGGGATCGCGCAAATCAGCGAAACTGAGTAAACATTGCCTCAACTTGTAAAATACATTTTGAAACTCATTTTACATTTGCAAAACATTAACTCACACCATAACGTTAATTAATTTCACCAACTCCAAATCACCATTAGCGAAAACATTTCGGGGGAGAACTTTTAAAGAGTCAACCAATGGTATACACGGACGACCCCCAAATTGGGGTCGCAACAATTAGAATCCCACCTCACTCTACGTCCTTAAGTGTGCACACCCCCAGAAGGTAACTTATGACCCAAAGGAGTAGATCATTAGAGCTTAACTGCAAGTGATGTCTGCAGGCAAAAATAATACGGGGTACATAGTACCAATAGTTTCACGGAGCACCAATAAGGCACCAACAATATACACGGAGCACCAAGAGGTACCAACAATCCCAATAACCAATTCAGAGAAAGTCTCCCAAAACATTTATTCAAACGCTTTTGTAAATCATCTCACCAGAATACACAGGGGAAAATAATTCCCAAACTTTCACAATATCAAAACCACATCCAAACCAATCCACTGTTAATTCGCAAAAACACAGAGGTAGAGAATTTTGAGCACAACATTTACCTGGAATCCATGTCCAGTCGAGAACGGATATCGTCCACTACTAATAGCATCCACCATTAATGAACTTGACATCTAGGATTTAAAATATACATTTTCAACAATCCTCCAATAAAAATATAATAGAATCATAACCTTTGTAATCACCAACTAGTAGAATTACACCTACCCTTCGAATGACCCTAAATCGGCACCAGGGGAGAAGCCTTGAAGAAACTTGAAGGAATAAAGAAAGAGCTAGAGATCTTGTATTAGGAAGGATGAACGTGAATATTGATGAAGGAAGAAGAGAATAGTTGTGGGTATTTATAGGAATAAATTTTGAGTGAGAGGGGAAACAAAAATGTATTTGATAATAAATAAATAAATTAAGTTGAGAAAGAGGAGGATGTGGATAAGTATGAATTAATTAATTAAATGAAAAGAAGAAATAATGTTAGTAGATAAGGATGAATGATCGGTAATTAAGGGATGAGTAGATAATGATAAGGTTAAATAATTTAATGATTAGGAATAAAATAATTAGTAGAAAGATAAGTAATAAAATAGTTAATTTGTTAGCAATAGATAAGATCAACATTATCAACTAAATAAAAAGTAATCCATTCGGAAGGAGGAGAAAATAACTTATATTGTTCTGATAAAAAAATAACTAATATTGTAAATAATTCAAAGAGAATCTACATATTAGTGCCAGATAAAACGTAACCAGTTTTAGAAAAGAAAAGAAATAATAATCATCGCAAGTAGTTAGGAAAATGAATTATACATTTAGTGTTGTAAATGATTTGAAAGGCAAGATAAATAATTAAATTGTAAGTAACTTGGAAGATAACTAGATTCAACCGATTAGAAATTAAAAAATAATTTATTGTTTTGAAATAAAATGAGGAAGAGATAACGACGAGCACAAATATCTAAGGAGAGGATAAAATATTTATTTTGATATAATAGGAAATAGAAATAAAATAAATCATCGACTCCAACAAAAAGGGATATGTTGTTACGTTAGTAAGAAACTAGATTAATAATAATTAAAATAAATAGGAGGAAAATAAGGATCTTACCAACCTATAATAAATGTAGAAGTAGTAAAACAGGAATTGAACTCTTAGGATTAGGAAGACATTGAAACGTTTGTAGAATGTTGAGATAATGATTTAAATAATAACATCGGAGAGAATAAGGAAAGTATGTATGTTATAATCAATTTAGGAAGAGAAAGGAAAATAAGAATAAGATAAAAGTTTTTGACTTCGTTGGCCATTAATATACTAACCTCGGACTAGCCATTATTATATATTGTTCTAACATAACGATTAACTTACTTACGTCGACTATACATTATATCCTAACTTAAAATTAGTGGGTATTTCAGATAATGGTAGGGTTATAAAGGATCCAAATGCGCCCATTGGGATGCGCGTCATAGTTATGGACAAAGTTACAAGAGGGAAAGAAACGAGACAGAATGGAGAGGTGGTTACTGTGAGAGACGTGGGTTTCGAGAAGGGAAAAGGCGAAGAGGTTATTACTCAAGACGAATTTCTAGATCTCTCTGATCTTGGGGTGATCATTGCACCCCCTAACGTTCTAAACCGCTAGATTCATGACGGTAGGTGGGGGAGGGTGGAGGGGGCAGAGAGAACAGCACCCTGGTCGAAAATGGCAAAAGAGTTGGTTAGCTGGAGGGAGAGATCCTCAGATGAGGGGATAGGAGAATTCTCCTTAGGGTCCTTCCTTCTAGAGGGCACCACTTGCCAAGAGTCTGAGGAGGCAGCTGGGAGAATAAGCTGAAGAGAAGGAGACATATCCAGGTTAGGAAGGGAGGGAGATCTAGCAATCGGGGAGCGAGCGTGGGTCGGGGAGGCAGGGGATGAGGTGGGAGGTTGGGGGGGGTGGGAAGGATTGGAGGAGTTGGGGCGGGAGAGGAGGTGGGAAGAGAGGGGATTGGGAGGATCGGCGAGGAGGAGGAAGGGGGAGAGGGCTTAGCTGTACGGTTACGAGAGGGGCGGGGGAGAGGCCCAGAGGGGGGCACCGCGAAGAAGATTGTCCAAGGAGATTGCACGAGGAGCAAGTGACAAGCTCCCATTCATAAACAACTTGCTGGAATAGAATGCCTCTAGGGGTGTGAATCTCAATCTCTCTGGTAGGGTCACGGTAAAGTCCACCTCGACAAGGACTCTAGCAAAGGAGATCCTAGTTTTGGAGGCAGTGGATTGGTCGGTGTGGAGGGGTGTGCCGAGCTTCGAGCAGATCTTAGTAAGGCTAGATTGGGATCAAAGGGAAATGGGAAGCCTAGGGAGCCGAATCCAAACCGGGATGTGGTTTAGGTCTTTAGGGTTAAAGGAAAGATCGGGGGACCATCTTTTAAGAACGAGGGGGGAGGAGTGGAGCAGCCAAGGACCCTTGTCCAGGACTTGTTGAAGGTCTCTTCCTTGTCAAAACGGAAAAGGAACCAGCCCTCATCGTGAAGAAGGATCTGAGGAGTGGCCACGAAGTTCCAGACACATTTCACGAATTCCTTGACAATATTAAACCCAAACTTTTTCCCCCAGATATGACCTACTAGAGAATTCCTCCAGTAATCAGTTTTCGGGGCTATGTCGTCCTCCTCTATACAAACGAATGGGACATCGATGCTGGTATTGATGTTATGGTCATTACGTAGAGATACCATAACTAGATCTCTGCTTAGCTAAGAGCATGTCTAGGAAAGAGGGATTCGAGGACTTACTTGAGAGGGAGCTCCTCGGAGTTCGTTTAGCAATCGGGGCGAGGACTCCGGCTGATCTAGGCAATTGGGTGCTGACTCCAGTAGCGCCACCTCCCGTAGAGGGGAGAGCCAGAAAGGCGGGCTTAACATGCCTAGCAGATGGTGAGTTAGGCCTACTATTAAGGTAGTTCTGACAAGTGCTGATAAAAATTATGTTTTTATATTTACTATATTAATCTAGCTAGATCCGTTATTTTAAATGATAAAATTCCATCATACTATCCTAGAGATGTATTACAAACCATATTTTTCGGTCAATGAGTCTTAGCTACAACTATATGTAGCCATCTTTGGCTACATTTTCATTGTACATTTGTGTGGAGTAATTGTACATGTTTTATAAGTTTGTTGTACAGTTTATAAAGTTAGTATGTACATTTAGTACAAATTCAGAAATATCACAATTTACTGTATACATGTACATAACATCAGTACAGTTTTGAATGATCAAATGTACAGTTTTCAATGACTGAATGTACATGTATGTAGCTATCTATGGCTACATGTAGTTGTAGCCGAGAAATTGGGTATATCGGTTGCAGACTAAACAGACATATGCGACTAGACTTGCTATACCGGGCTTGAAAATTTTAGCCTGTTTGGATATAACGCATTGATTCTACACATAAAAGAGATGAGAGTAAACGAAAACTTATCGATGGGGTCCCATGGATCAACTACACCTATTATACATTTGGACTTTCGCTGTTTGTGTTCACTTTTTAGTGGTGCAGGTTTCATCTCACGATTATAGGAACGACAACTGACGAGTACATATCATCATCTTAGGCAGGCATTACCATGTTTTTTTATATCATTCATACAATCTTACATGGATTTGACAGAAATTGATGGTGCTAGCTAGTTAGATAGCTATACCTTTCCCAACCCCAGACCTGAGTTAATTAAGATTGATGAGGGGTATAAGGTATATTTCTTACATGAAAAATTCACTGGAAATTTTGTAAACAAACGCACGGTTCGAGACGGATTTGCGTTCGATCGGCATCTACAGCTAAGGTATAGTATAGTAATTAAGTATATATCTATCATCAAACCATATATATATATGCGATGTATATAAGAAACTAGCTACATAATGAGGGTACTACTAGCAGCAAAGCTGTAAAACCCTAATATATTACCCAACAACAACAAACAATCCTGATTCGACACATGAACAAATAGGTTTTACTACCCTCCTTGACCGGCCCATCAGGCCGAATAAATTAACCCCAGAACTTAAGGTAACTAGCTAGGGTCTTATTCATGAACCGGTACACAACCTTTAATTGGACAACACATAACTAATAACTAGCACGCACGAATTTGACCAAACTTCACAAACCAGCAACAGATTTACAAATGACGTTGATCAACTCCTGGGAAGCAGTCAACTGAGGAAAATGTCCATCTGTATCATAATCTCAACTATGCAAGATTTCCCCATCTTTTTCTGCATATAGTAACCCACAGAGGAAGGAACCACAATATCATTCGTAGTCTGTACAATTGTGGAAGGTGTCACCACACGCTCAAGAACATCCCTCTGATCACCTAAAAAGATCATCTTCGCCAAAGCTAAGGCAACTTCAGGTCTCATCCGACGTAGACTCCTCTCAAACTTATCCGATGAAGCTATATCCTTCCCTCCCGTTGCTAATGGCGCAAACACCGATGCCCAGCCGTGGAAATTGAGTTCTATTGTTGTCAGTAGTTGCTCAATGTCTGATTTCTCAAACCCACCTTCGTAATCTTGTGAATTCATGTATTTTGGAGAAGCTCCAATTAGATGAGGTGTTTGAAGAGTTGTGGTTTTTTATGGATGCGATGCAGCGACTCATACAGAGATGGAGTGACCGATAAGATGAGGAAGGATCCATCTCCGATAGGTGGAGGTAAGTCATCAGCGTAGGAATCGAATGAGGAGTATTTCACTGAATCAAATTGGTGCAAGTGAGAAGCCACCGCAGCGGTCTTGTTCTCGTGATATTAGTATTGCCGGAGAAGTTCCAGTCGAAGGTGACCACTCGGTACTTGTTGGATAAACCAGGGACTATGTTGTCCCAAATTGACTGGTCTGCACCGTACCCATGTGCGAGAACAAGGGTTTGGTCACCTGTGCCGAAGATTTTCGCGTTCATGGCTGTGGAAAGACTGCCGTAGACCACCATGGTTGGTAGTTTGTAGTATCAGGGGTTTTTTTTTAAGTGGAAGAGAAGGTATATGGATATAGTAGTGCTGCTAATTTGGTCCTGAGACGGCTGGTTTTGTAGCAGGAAGATGTTATCACTAAACTGGTGGTGTGAATAGAGCAAGTAGAACTATATTTATATATACGGCCGGCCGTCTGATTGGTTTGAAGCTTTGTATGTGTACTCTTTTTGACTGAGTCAGTCAGCTAGCATGAATGGAGGAGAAGAGAGGATAAGCAGTGGATGTATATTGCCTGAGGTTTGAGTTGATTCTACGCTTGTTTGTGTGAGATTCCAACTTTTGAGTCCAGTGGTTTAATTTATAGAAGAAGATGGGGCGGGGGGGAAGCATATGAACTGGTTCACTGTCGACGTCTTTTCTAATTATTTTTCTTTAACTTAGCCGTATTGACTCACATGAGATACCAAATTCAACTCCAACTTTCCCAACTCTTCCTAGCTAGCAGCCTTACCTTTTACTATGTGGGCCACTGGATTTAATCTGTCATGGACCAGAATAGATAAACTAGGCAGAACATTACTTTTAACCTAGGCTATCTAGCCTGAAGCGAGGCAGACGCTTAAACTTGCTAAGCAGCTTGGGTGCTCTGTCACTGATGAGGATCTTGCCCTGAGCAATCTTGAAGGGATCATTCGTGAGCAGAGAGCAAGCTACCGTCAGAGATGTCAGACGATAAGTGAAGGATCGAAATAAGAGTCTGACGGGTGTTCGAGAAACACTTCCAAAGATAAGCCAAGAAAGGTTCTTGGGTCAAGTAGTGTTGGGTTTAGTAAGCTGTCCCGTGTTAGCAGGGTTGTCATGAGAGGCAAGAAAAAAACTAAGTAGGGATAAGGTTGGGCGTCCTCCTATTTTCTTTTGAAAGGTAGAACTAGAAAGGTATGTAATGATTGAGTCTGCTGTGTCAAGTTGGTCCCTTGCGTTGCCCTTGGGGCACTCTTTATAGGCCTTGTGCCATTAATTATAAAAAAAAACTCAGTTTTATTATTAGAATAATGTTTAAATGAACTCTACGATTTAGAATATTTTTTCTTTTCGAAAGATCATAACATATTAAACACAAAGGGACAATACATAATCGGGTATTAATTTGACCATACCACAAACCTCCTAACTCCCCACACTTTCCTTAGTGTTGCCAAAATATGAGCTATAGTATTTCCTCCCTTGGAATATAAAACCAAGAGACTATCAAAAACATTACAAAACCATAGAATATCATCCACCATTAGAACAGTTGTATCTTGTGCACCCAACCCATTTACAAGATCTACCAAACCTTACCAATCCGCATAAAAACTAACTTTACTTAAACCTGTCTCCCTTGTCCATCTTAATGCTTGAAGCAGAGCCTTGACCTCCACCAGAGTAGGAGTGCAACCGCGACCACCCAAAAACAAACCTTCGCTATCTGCCATGAACACCTTCCCCTCCTTGAATCCAGTCACCCCATACCAGCCCCATTCCAGCCCTCAAACTACCATCAACATAGACCTTTGCAAAGAATCATCGGGTTCATTGACACGCCCCCTAACTTGAATATCCCCCTTCCCCGCAACACAAGCAGCAACAAGGAAAGCATCAGCCTGATACCACCCTTCCTCCACATTTCTTGCATGGCCAAAGCAAATCTGGCATCTTAGAAACCAAAATTTCTAAAAGGAAACAATGAAACTATTAAACAGATGGCCATTATATGACAAACAACATCGTATAACCCAATCAAGAAATGCTCCATCAGTATCCAAGACAGGCGGCCTTACAAAAGGCAAACAATACTAAAGACACTCTATAGTAGATCAAAGAACAAAAACATGGCGATAGGTTTCTTCATAACCACAAAAGCAACTTGTTAGACGATTGTCCTTAAATCTGAACTTCTATGAAGCTCCACATGGCAAGGAGCCATGCATTAGTCTCCACCAGAATACTTTAATCCTGAGGGGAACAGGGCACTTCCACACTTTCCTTAAAACTTTACCAATACAACCACCACTTGAACTTTGAGGCACATTTACATACTTACCAGCATAAGCAACACAATTAGCGGATCTTACTGTAAAAAGTCCCAACTTTGTTCCTTTCCAAAACCACTGATCATCTCTTTGGGTGCAACTAAGATCTATTGATTTAATTTCCTGCCCATCCTCCCTAGGGAACCACTGCTAAAGTAAAGAAGAGCACCAACAACAATTGACTGGATCTAGTAACCACGACACCCTCCCCTCATTTTGAGCTAGGGCAGGAAGCAACCTCGAAGAGGGCCTCCCACCCGGCTTATGAGGCAACCAAGGGGACACAATACTAATGGAATCCCTAGTCCCCACCACTCTCCTAGCCCCACTCTCAAACAAACCAACACAAGACATAAGAGCCCTTCACACTAGACTAGGCCTACTACCCAAAGTTGCATTAAAAATATTGTCGTCCTTAAAATACCTTGCACGCAAGACTCAAGAGAGCAATGAGGACGGATATGTCGCAACTCGCCATAGCTTCCTGGTTAGCAATGCCTCAGTAAAAACAGCCAAGTTCCGAAAACCCATTCCACCTGAAAACATAGGCCTACAAAGGAAAGACCACTTCTTCCACTACATCCCTTTCCTACTACCAGAACCAGTCCACCAAAATCTAGCCATTAGCTTATGAAATTCCCTAACCAGAGATAAAGGAAGTTTAATCACACTCATGACATATAGAGGGATAGATTGCATCACATTCTTGATAAGAATCCCACACCCTGCCTGAGACACCAACCTACCCCAACCCTGGATTTTCTTATTAATGTCACGAATATAATAAAAACCCTTCGCTTACTCTACCAATTTTGCTTGGAAATCCCAAATACATTCCTAAATTATCCATAGCTCTAACTCCTAGAAAATGCACTATACTATATTTAACATTCTGTGGATACCAACAGAGAACATCGAGCTAGACTTGAGGGGATTTATGCACTGACCAGAAGACTCAGAAAAGTCCAATAGGGTATCTTTTAAAATTCTCACATTATCAACCAATGCATGTTCAAACAACACACAATCATCAGCAAAAAATAGACTTGTAACCTCACCCTCCAGGCCCCGCAAGCTAATACCTATGTACAAACCAAATGAGCTTGAAAAACTTATAGCTGAAGATAAAGCTTCCATACAGCAAATGACTAAATCTTGTTGTCACGTCGAGTGTTTTCGTTTCCATTTCTTGAGATCTCTCTTAACGCGGCAATTCACGGGATCTCTTCCTTTTCCTTCCCCGTTCTTCCTCACCTTTTAGTTTCTTTTTGCTTCTTTTGATCTGTAAGAGTTTGGGTTTGTTACTGTTTATGAGTTTCGTCGGTGCTTTATCTCGACATAGTCAACTTGGGTTGGTGAACCAATCGGACATAGCTGGTCCTTTTCCTTCCCATGGGCGCTTGTATATGCATCTTGCTTTGACACGATGCTCAATCGGTGTCTGCTTTTGTTAGAACCCTTGTTTTGCAAGATGATGACAACCTCAGTGACTTACCTTAGTGACTGACTCAAGCAGCAATTCTGTAGATAAGGATAATCGTTGTGTTGTGACACCGACTCATTCCATGTACAAACGAAGATGAAAGACGTGCTTTTAGTGCTAGAACGTGGAGCTTAAACCGCCAAGGGTGACCAAGTCAAATATGCAAGTATGTAGTGGTAGAGCTAAGTCAAGGTGAGTCTCCCAGATAGAGGATGAGTAAAAAAGAAGTGAATAAAAAGGAAAACATGGAGCATCACTAAGGAGTATCACCACACATTATGAGAAGTTACTTTGACTCTTAGATTTGTATTTAAGTTAGTTCAAGTTCTTTAGTGAAGGTCAAGGCTTACATTTCACATTATGTAGAGAGAGAGAGAGAAAGAGAGACACCGAGAGAGTTTACTCTTGAGATATTGCTTTGAAGACTGAGTTAGTTTATGCTTAACGCTCCATCCTGCTCATAGAGCCATTTGCACCCTAACACTCCACAAGTTGTATTGATATACATTTAGAGGTTTGAGTGTAGGAATTAGATAGAGCCATTCTGTCTAACCCCAATAGTAGAATTCTAGGTTGTAAATTCATCACTGAATTCTCAATACAAGTTTTCCATTCTTGAAATCCCTGTCCAAGCTACCACACTTACTGAAATACCCCGTAATTAAAAATAGTGATTAATTAGGCTAATAAATTTTAGAAGTTTAATTAAGCCTAAATAAATATTAGGGAACAAATCCCAAAGAAAATGGATCCTTAAAATGGATTAAAAACACTAACGAACATTAAAGCGCGTTTTTCGAGGTAACCGGGAAAACGTGACTTTAAGCGGGTCAAATAGACTCGTAATAATTTGGTCATCTAAATAGTCATTAATAAATATTAGGGAAGGTCTAGGACCAATAAAAAAATTAAAACGAGAAAATAGTAAAAACTGTCAAAAAACGGGAAGTTGTGGGGTGAGAGTGTAATTAAAATAAGTTAGTGTGTCCACTTTGAAAATAAAAATGTAAGTGTGTGTGGGTGTGTGCAGTATGGGCCGATTATTAGCCTCTCCACACCCCTCTCTTAATTCCCTCCTTATGTGCTAACAAACAAACAAATAAAAAGCAAACCTCACTTTTAGCACTCTCTCTCCTCTCTCACACACAACCCCCACGTATTGCTTCTTCTTCTTCCTCTCTGGTTCCAGTGATGAAGATTTGAGAAACTCCTCACACAGAGCCCTTTCTTCTCCATTTTGAAACCTCAAACCACCACCAAATGCTACAAAAACCATACCGTTGAATTCGTATCGTCAAGGAGATCATTCCCCACCCTTCAAAAATCTAAAACCACCGACTTTATTTTTAAGGGTATTATCGGTTAAGAGCTTCAAGAGCACCATTTCAAGTTCTACATTCTTCTCCATGTTCTAAGGTAAGAAAAAAGACCAAAGCTCCACTTTTCCATTTTTCCTTGCAAAAACCAAACTCACGTGAACACCATTATTTTTCCTCACCCAGCCGGTTGGTGTTCCTTCTTGAGAGCTGAAGCACTATCATTTGTTTACCAAAAAACAACATTAGAAGCTCAAGGTAAGAGTTCCCAAGAGTTTAAATAAGTTCTCATAAGTTAGGGTTTAAAACCTACGTAGAAAATGTATTAGTTTGGTGTGTAAGTGTGTGCCTTGTTACATGGTGTAGCTTGGTTTAAATAAATCAAGGAAACAAAGAAGGAAAGAGGAGCAAGAAAGGAGAAGAAGGAGAGAAAGGAAAAGAATCAAGAAAACCAAAGGTAATGAGAAGCCTCTGTATAATTTTAGTGTTGGTGTATGTGTAGGTATATTGTTTTAGCAATGAACTAAACCACTGTAACCGTAGGAAAAGAATGGGTATATTAATGTGGATGGTAATTGTAGTTTGAAGATTTTGAAAACAAGAAAATAATATGCTAAGTGTAAATGTTGAGTGTGCAGTAGGTGTTAGAATGTTGTGTGAGAATAATGTATATGTTGAGCAGGCTGTGAATATATTGAGTGTGCAAAATTATGTGGTGAGAACACTTAGAAATGTAGGGAACCTCTGTCAAAATTTGGTTATAAATTAGAGACTTGGTTGAGGTGAGAAAAGAAAGAAACAGAAGAGAATTGCAGAGAAACAAAGAATGGGATTTTTCACTTTTTTGTGTAACAGGAAAGGAAATGTAGTTAAGTGGAGTGTAAATGGTAAAACGTGAGTTGTTAGATTAAGTTAGGATAGATTGTGAGTCATTTAGTTAGTGGGGAGAAGAATGGAAGAGTCTGTAGCATTAGTTGAAGAAGGAAAAATATTAACAGAGGAGGAAAACTTACAGTAATGGGTTAATGTAACAGATATTTATAGTGTTGGTTTAGGCTAGTTTAAAATGCTTAAACAAAGTTAAAACATGCTAGATTATATGTAGAAATATTAGGGAAGAGATTGGTAGAAGTTTGGAATTGAAACAAACTCAAAAACTTATATATATTGCAATACTGTAACTTGTCCGGGTTTGCAAACTAGAACACAAACCCGGACTAGCATGAAAACACGACAGAAAGTTTTACAAAGGGATGGTCCGGGTTTACAAACCAAGACACTAACCCGGACCACCCCAAAAACTCACCCGTAACATTTCCAAACAGGTGGTCCGGGTTTGTATATAAGGATGTCAACCCGGACCATGCATTTTTCTTACCCGAGGACTGCCCTAGCGTGTTGGTCCGGGTTTGTAGATCCGGACAGTAACCCGGACCAACACAAAATCTCTCCAGAATGTATTTTAATGCTTAGGTAAGGATGGGTAATGATAGGTAATGATATTATAAGATGATTAAGACATAATTAATGATGTTTAAGGGTCATTAAGGCCATAAACAAGCTTAGAAAATAATTGTAAGTAGAAACCTAAGTATAAGTATTTGAACAATAATGAATTAGTAAGTGTAAACCAAGAAATGTTAGTAAAGTAGTTAGTAAGGGTAATTAACCACCCAATTGTATGTATATGTTAGGACTTGGATTGTGAACACCGGAGGAACGTCGGATACAAGTACAACGGTGAACGGTATGAATTCCTCATGCCCCGTATGCTATCTTGGTTACTCTGATTTGTGTGTTGTGTGCTAATTGATCACCAAATAAGATAAATGCACGAATCGGAGTTATTATGCTTACTTGTGAATATGTAGTGTTGTATGTTGGGAATATTTTCCTTAAATCTTAGTTTGTATAATGCATGAAATGTATGGATGATAATGAATGTGTGTATGTATGATATATGGTATTGTGACCGAATGTGTTTGAGTTTGGACTTCTAACTGATTCCTAACAAGCTAACCAATCTAACTTAAATTGTAATTAAATTGGAATGAGTAGAACTCCGATATAGTTTCGGCCACGGTGAGGATGAGGAGACACAAGAGGTTGGATCCGATTCCTGACTCTTAAACTGGTCCGCGGCCCAAATCCCTTAATTGGTAGCATCCCGGATTGGTGAGTCAAGTAAATCCCGGTGGTGGAACGGTGTAGTCCCCGGGCCGGAGGTCATACCGACTTAACTTGAGTATGAGTAAGTAAATAAGAAGGAGTAAGTAAGTAAATGAAAGTAAGTAAGTAAAGTAAGAGTAAGTAAGATGTAATGAGTAAAAGAGTAATAAGCATACCGATTAACCCGGATGCGTAAATTGGCTAACACGGTGAAGGTAAGTAAGTGTGTGTGCTATTGTATTGCTATCTTGCATTGTATGAAGTACTACATGTGAATGTATGTTGTATGCAAGCATGTATATATGATGAAAATGAACCGCATGCCTATTTGACCTTAATTAGTCGGCGTGCCCTAGCTAGCACGCGGTATATGCGGAGTTCATGCGCAGCTTTTGCTGAGCCCCTTGGGGCGATGTTTTTACTACATGCAGGTACGAGAGAAGGATGAAGACTGTGAAGAGATGTAGCTTTGTTTCTTTTGTCTGTAAACAATGAATTGTGAATGGTGTACTAAGTAGTACACGGCTGTAGATTTTTGTTAGCCGGTGTACCATGGGGTACACCCTTTGATAGTGAAAGTATTGGAATTGGGTATAGATGAGTAGCTTGTAGAAACTCATTAAATGTTGGTGAACTTGGGAATGATGTAATTGAATATACTTTGGCACTCGGTAATCCATTAATGTAAGTATTCGCTATTTGGTATTCGCTAAGATATGTAGTAGCTCGGTATACTGTGATCATCAGACCGTGACTGTAAGTAGGTAAGCCTAGCTAGCCGTATAGGCGGTTAGCGGCGTTGTACACCCGCTGTAGTAGTAGTAGTCTTCCGCTGCGAACTGGTAGAACTAAGGGATGATTTGGACGGTAAGCATAGAATTAACGGTAGGGGTGTTACAAAAAGTGGTATCAGTGCGTAGTTACGCTCTGATGTCCTTAGTTACCGAGCATAGGGATTACTGAGTTAGGATTTCAACCGTCTTGAGACGGATGCTTAGAAACCTAACTAGGAACTACGTTGTTAAAAACGGATACCCTTGACGTCTTAGGAACGATACTTTGCTTAAATTTCAAGACCTATAGGTACGTTATGAAGTCTAATGTAAATGCTAAATGTTCAGATGTCAGGACGAGGTCGAGGCTGACCTAGGGGAGAGACATCTGATGGACCTGGCACGCAGACGATAGCAGAGATCGTCGCCGCCACGGTAGCACAGATGCTACCGCAAGTAATCAATGCTATGCAGCAAAACCAACAACCAAGCGGGGCCAATCCCTCCCCCTCCACTCAGAGAAGCGAACTGGGTAAAAGCTGTAGCGGAACTCCGCCCTCCTTTCTTTAGGGGCGAGAGTGATCCGGCTAAGCTAGAAGCCTATATCTCCAAGATAGAGACGGCGTTTGAAACCCTCGAAGCTCCTGCTGGAGTTCGAGTTAGAGTTGCAGCCTACTATCTGAAAGATGCAGCCATGGATTGGTGGAAGCTAGTCAAGCATGAGCATGTCAACGACCCCACCTTCGATTGGGAGTCCTTTGCCTCTCTCCTCCGTTCCAAATACTACCCGGAGCATGTGAAATCCAAGAAAAGGCTAGAGCTGGATGCCTTGAAAATGACAGAGAAGATGTCTGTCGACGAGTATTACAAAACCTTCACTTCTATCCTCCGTCTTCTACCCGACCTAGGGTACACCGGCCAGGTGTTGGTCGATCGCTTCTATGGCGGTCTGAGCCATCGCCTTCGGTACGGTATGGGCTATACCAGGTTTACCTCCCTTCAGGTAAATATCGGTTTAACCCTGGTACTATTGTAATTCCATATTCCTTAAATTCCTTAAATACTTTGTCTTTACCTCTATCTCTTAAATAAGAATCCCGGCTAATACCTGAAACTTCAGGAGTGTTCACGCGGCCTCTCGTGTTGAGATCACTTGCCAACTTCGGGATGAAGAAACCGCGCTGAAGCGCAAGGCTAATAGTAAGAACACAAGTGCTGGGGAGCAGAACCAGGGTAAAAGCTGGAAAAAGAAGAAAGGGAAATTCTTTCATCAAACTCAAAAGAACTTCCCAAGTGAGAGCAGTGCCCATGCTGAGCAAGGCAAACCAGTTGAGCTTCTTCAGCTTGGTTCATCTGCACCGGTGGCTGCGAAGCCACTGAGATCACACCCACCTAAGGGTAAACTTCTATTCCTAAATTGTATTCGTACAAGTATCATATCTAGTATATCCACGCACACATGTGCTAACCCTCTAAACCTCAGGTTCTGGCACCGGTTTCACCAAAACCTTCTCCGACGGCCGCACCTATGTGTGTAGGAAGTGCAACCAAGACCATCCCGGCAAGGACTGCTATGGGAGAGAAATCAAGTGCTACAACTGCCAGAAACCGGGACACACAGCTAATAAATGCCCAGAGAATGCCAAGCCAAAGGGGAACTTCCAAAGCTACAAGCAGAGGGAAGGCAAGGAGGTTGCATCTGGCGATGCACCGACCCAGCAGGCACCACAGGGACAGGGATCCCGGGGACCTCAGAGGGGTGCACCTCAGAGGCAGCTTGTCCTGCATGTGATTGACCGTGACGGGTCTGGTTCTAAGTCCGGCCCAGGTAATTATCCAAACCTTTAATCCTTGAAGAAGCATGATTAAGTAGTAGAGTAACTGTTTGAATGAATGCATGATTGAATGAATTGGGATATGTAATGAGCATGAAATGAAGTAGTTGAAACTAGTACTCACCGTAGATGAAATTTATAACCATATGAAGCTTTAGTATCTGCTATCCGATACCGGTAAACCCAAATCAAGAAGAGACCGACATCACCAATCACTACTACACCAACGAACAGTGTCAGGTCATCCGACCTGGTATGATTCTATTAAGGGTATACTTGACACCTGAAGCACAAATTTCAATCATCCGATGATGCAACGAACTAGGAACGGGTCTAGGTGGATTTTATACACCCGAATTCCCCGGTGGAGCGAAGATGAAGCTGAAAATGATGTGCTTGGGAAAGGATTGGAATCCTTATACCAAGACATACCAAGAGACACGAACACAAGATGGAGCAACGCCACCGACAATACCTCCAGAATTTCAGACACTTGTCACACAAGCAGTAGAACTTGCACAACCATGCGAACATGATCCGATCCCCGCACTTGAAGCGGACCTCTGTATTGTCAACTTCTATGAGAAAGAAGGACGACTTGGGTTACACCAAGACAAGGACGAGACAGGAATCTCTTGAACAAGGAGTGCCTGTAGTGTCTTGGTCCATTGGTGATGATGCCGTATTTATGTATAGCGAGCAGAAGCGTGTGGACCTCACAGAGAAATTGGTATTGAGATTAGGAGATGTCCTAATCATGGGTGGAAACTCTAGGATGCTGTATCACGGGATCAACAAGATCAAGTTGAATACAGCACCACCGGCAATAATCAATGCCACACACATGAAACCAGGACGCCTGAACCTTACCTTTAGGAAGTATTAAATTCATGGTATTATGTAATGTATTAGTAATGTGTATTAGAGACACGGTATGTATGATGGTTGGTTTATCAATAAAGAGCAGTGTTGATTTAAATTCCACTTGTGTCCACCATCATTACTTAACCACTTGTGAATTCAATAGGATGTGGACTCGGTACCAAGGTATCCTGAGTATCCTCAGAAGCACAAGCCGGCAAGAGCGGCACCATTCTAACGGGAACCTTCCCAGTGAACGGCATTGATGCCAATGTGTTATTCGACTCCGGCGCCTCTCACACTTTCGTATCACCATCTTTTGTGAAGAGGTTGAAGCTAGATGTGGATGAGCTACCGAACTTCTTGGTTACTCTCCCATCGAAGGAGCGGGTAAAGTGCACCAAATACTACAAAGCAGCCACCATCGAGATCAAAGGCGAATCGTTTCCCATCTCCTTCATCGAATTTAATGGGTTGGGATTCGATGTAATAGTCGGAATGAATTGGTTGGAGTGGCATAAGGGTAGAATCCTCTGCGCCGAGCATCGATTGCTGCTCAAGAGTCCTTCTGGGGTTACAGTATCTTACCGCCAGAGACCGAGAGAGCCTTCGACCACACTCATATCTGCTATGGCTATGTACCGGGAGCTCAGAAAGGGCCATGAAGTGTACCTGTGTTATGTACAAGACCTGGAGAGAGATCCAGAGTTCAGTGATGATGTACCGATTGTATCCGAATTCCCTGATGTATTCCTTAAGGAGCTACCCGGCATGCCACCACCGAGAGCAGTGGAATTTGAAATTGACCTTTTGCCAGGTACTGGTCCCATTACTAGGGCACCGTACCGCATGGCACCTGCTGAAATGACAGAGCTCAAGGAGCAGTTACGAGACCTACTTGATAAAGGGTTATACGCCCGAGCGTATCACCCTGGGGAGCACCGGTCCTCTTTGTGAAGAAGAAGGACGGTAGCCTCCGACTTTGTATTGACTACCGCGAGCTGAATGCGGTTACAGTAAAAAATAAATACCCATTGCCACGCATCGACGACCTATTCGACCAGCTGAAAGGAGCCTCAGTCTTCTCCAAGATCGACCTCCGTTCTGGGTATCATCAGATTGATATCAAAGAGCAAGATATTGAGAAAACGGCATTCCGTACCAGATATGGCCACTACGAATTCACCGTCATGCCATTCGGGTTGTCAAATGCACCAGCAAAATTCATGGATCTCATGAATCGACTTTTCAGTGAGCAGTTAGACACTCCAGTTGTTGTCTTCATCGACGACATCCTTGTATACTCAAAATCAGCAGAGGAGCATGAAATTCATTTGAGGAAAGTACTTGAGACACTGGCGAGAACCAGCTGTATGCGAAGTTCTCCAAATGCGAGTTCTGGCTAGATCAGGTATCATTCCTTGGTCATGTCATCTCGAGCGCAGGTATCTCAGTTGACCCTTCAAAGATAGAAGTTGTACGATCATGGCCTAGACCGAAGACTGTTACCGACATTTGGAGCTTTCTTGGTCTAGCCGGTTACTACCGGAGATTTGTAAAGGACTTCTCGAAAGTCACTAAGCCCATGACGACACTGATGAAGAAAGATGCACCGTTTGTATGGACAGACGAGTGCGAGTTATCGTTTTAGAGCCTTAAGGACTCTTTGACCTCAGCGTCCATCCTTACTCTTCCAGAGGGCACAGAGGGATTTGAGGTATATTGTGATGCATCAGGCAAAGGAATGGGATGCGTACTCATGCAGCATGGCAAGGTTGTAGCTTATGCCTCCCGCCAGCTGAAAAAGCATGAGGAGAATTACCCGACACACGACTTAGAGTTAGGAGCCATTGTCTTCGCCTTGAAGATATGGCGACACTATCTCTATGGGGTAAGCATCACCATCTACTCCGACCATAAGAGCTTACAGTATGTATTCACACAAAAAGAACTGAATTTGAGACAGAGAAGGTGGATGGAGTTCCTCTCAGACTACGACATCGACCTACAGTATAAGGAAGGGAAGGCAAACATTGTAGCCGACGCCCTGAGCCGTCGAGCACACACGCTCCATTCGCTACTCGCTTCTTCTAGCTTGGTTGACGAGGTGCGAGACGCTCAGTTGAGCGACCCTTACCTAACCGAAATCAGACAAAAGATCGAAAATGGTGCATTTGAGAAGAAGAAGTACGACTTCAAGCTACATGAAGATGGCTTGATTCGGTTGAATGGCAGGCTATGCGTCCCCTGAAGCAATGCTGAGCTAAGGGATCGCATCTGCGAGAGTCACACAGTTCCACATTGTCAGTCCATCCGGGAGCCTCCAAGATATACAAAGACATGAAGAGGTACTTCTGGTGGTCTGGAATGAAATCAGATGTGACAAAATTTGTATTGAGATGCTTGACATGCCAAAAAGTGAAATTTGAACATTGTAGACCGGGCGGAATGGTACAATCGATGCCAGTTCCGGAGTGGAAATTTCATGATATCTCCATGGATTTTGTTGTAGGACTCCCACCTGGCAGGGGAGGACTCAACATGATCTGGGTCGTAGTCGATTGTCTTACCAAGGTTGCCAGATTCATACCGATGAAGGACACCTGGAAGGTAGTGAAGCTAGCTGAACTATTCGACAAGGAGATTATCAGACATCACGGAGTCCCAAAAACCATAGTCTCTGATCACGACACCAGATTCCTTTCGAGATACTGGAGAGCTACACGGGAAGCGTTGGGTACAGAATTGAAGTTGAGTACCGCCTTCCATCCTCAGACCGACGGTCAGACAGAAAGAACCATCCAAACACTGGAGGACATGCTGAGGGCATGTGCCTTAGATTTTCAGGGGAGTTGGTTAGACAAGCTTCATCTTATCGAATTTTCTTACAATAATAGCTATCATGCTTCGATTAAGATGTCGCCTTTCCAAGCTCTATACGGTAGACCTTGTTGTACACCTTTGTGTTGGGATGAGTCGAGTGAAGCGGTCATTATAGGACCGGAGTACCTTGAGCAAGTGCAAGCTGAAGTTCAACAAATTCGAGCCAATATGAAGGCAGCCCGGGATAGACAGAAATCCTATGCGGATGTGCGACGACGCGACATTGAGTTCGCCGTGGGCGACCAAGTGTTCTTGCGCGTTTCACCTATGAAGGGTGTATTCCGATTTGGCCAGAAGGACAAGCTGAGCCCAAAGTTTGTAGGGCCGTATGCTATCACCGAAAGAGTTGGAGCTGTAGCCTACAGGTTAGCATTACCTGAGGACTTGGGACGTGTCCATGATGTATTTCATGTGTCACAACTCAAGAAGTATATTGCTGATCCTTCTCATGTGCTAGAGCCTGAAAGACTTTCCATTGAGCCGACAATGAGATATGTTGAAACCCCGGTAAGAATCCTTGATAGGAAGACCAGAGACACTCGCCACAAGTCTATACGAATGGTGAAGGTCCTATGGTCAAACCATGATGTCGAAGAAGCGACATGGGAGTTGGAAGATGCCATGATGGCAAAGTACCCACAGTTGTTCATAGACTAGAGAGTCTAGTATTTAGTAATACGGGTACGGGGTGTACCCCTTTTAAGGGGGGTAAAGCCTTTTTGCTTTTGCATTGCTTCGGGTTAGCATTGCTTAGTGTGTAGGTATTGTAGTAGGTTTTGATAGCACATGTAGTGCGGAGTGTATGTGGTGTGTATGTGTAATGTGTGGTGTATGGATGTGTATGTACGATGTGTGATGTTCTTGTAATGTGTATTGTGAATTGCAAAGTTGTATTGTGGAATGGTATGAATTGAAAATGATGGATTGTGTATGTGAATTGGGCATGATGCTTGAAATGTGTATGCTTGCAATGTGGAAGGAAGTAAACACCTCATAGGTGTAGTAAGACACATTAGGGCAATTGGTTTGCCTAATGAGTAGAATTACTTAGGCTATTAACCTTGAGCAACTTTGAGGGCAAAGTTTCTTAAGGGGGGTAGATTGAAATACCCCGTAATTAAAAATAGTGATTAATTACGCTAATAAATATTTTAGAAGCTTAACTAAGCCTAAATAAATATTAGGGAACAAATCCCAAAGAAAACGGATCCTTAAAATGGATTAAAAACACTAACGAACATTAAAGCGCGTTTTTCGAGGTAACCGGGAAAACGCGACTTTAAGCGGGTCAAATAGACTTGTAATAATTTTGGTCAACTAAATAGTCATTAATAAATATTAGGGAAGGTCTGGGACCAATAAAAAATTAATAAAACGAGAAAATAGTAAAAACTGTCAAAAACGGGAAGTTGTGGGGTGAGAGTGTAATTAAAATAAGTTAGTGTGTCCACTTTGAAAATAAAAATGTAAGTGTGTGTGGGTGTGTGCAGTATGGGCCGATTATTAGCCTCTCTCACACCCCTCTCTTAATTCCCTCCTTATGTGCTAACAAATAAACAAATAAAAAGCAAACCTCACTTTTATCACTCTCTCTCCTCTCTCACACAACCCCCACGTATTGCTTCTTCTTCTTCTCTGGTTCCAGCGATGGAGATGTGAGAAACTCCTCACACTGAGCCCCTTCTTCTCCATTTTGAAACCTCAAACCACCACCAAATGCTACAAAAACCATACCGTTGAATTCATATCGTCAAGGAGATCATTCCCCACCCTTCAAAATCTAAAACCACCGACTTTATTTTTGAGGGTATTATCGGTTGAGAGCTTCAAGAGCACCATTTCAAGTTCTACATTCTTCTCCATGTTCTAAGGTAAGAAAAAAGACCAAAGCTCCACTCTTTTCCATTTTTCCTTGCAAAAACCAAACTCACGTGAACACCATTATTTTTCCTCACCCAGCCGGTTGGTGTTCCTTCTTGAGTGCTGAAGCACTATCATCTGTTTACCAAAAAACAACATTAGAAGCTCAAGGTAAGAGTTCCCAAGAGTTTAAATAAGTTCTCATAAATTAGGGTTTAAAACCTACGTAGAAAATTTATTAGTTTGGTGTGTAAGTGTGTGCCTTGTTACATGGTGTAGCTTGGTTTAAATAAATCAAGGAAACAAAGAAGGAAAGAGGAGCAAGAAAAGAGAAGAAGGAGAGAAAGGAAAAGAATCAAGAAAACCAAAGGTAATGAGAAGCCTCTGTATAATTTTAGTGTAGATGTATGTGTAGGTATATTGTTTTAGCAATGAACTAAACCACTGTAACCGTAGGAAAAGAATGGGTGAAATGGTGTATTCCTAAATTCCCTAAGTTCCTATCTAGATCTCTTAATCAAATCCCTACTCTACTGCTAGGCCTTTGCGCTTCATCGAGTTACCTTGTTACTAAGTGCTCGAGCTTTGAGAGAGAGAATCGCGCAGATAATGCAACAGTGTGTAATCTCGAATGTGAGAATGCCCCCCTTTATTGTGGGGTTGAACCCCTATTTATAGTGTTTTACATTGTTAAATCGAGAGTTGCCAGCCTGTCCTTCTTTTTAATTGCCAGGCTGGCATTTACATATAAGCGGGATATTTAATTACCCATCCGGCCGGATCACACTCTGATCTGGTCGATATCCTTTGTTCTAAGTTGTTCCTTCCAGTCGCATGGAACCGGATGCCCAATTCTACTTTATCCTCGTACTTTTCCCTCTTCATCAGTCCCACAAGTTCTACTTTTGATTGTATTAACGTAAAAAGTAGAACTTCCTCTTTCAGCGTGTGCTTTTGTTGCTTTTTGTTCTGACGCTATGGCTTTTTGCTCTTCCGGCTGAGGCCTTTTATTCTTCTGGCTATCATTTCCCCTTAGTCCCACAAGTTCTCTTTTCCTTTTCTTTGTTCTTAAAAAAAAGGAAAAGAACTTGCTTTTTCTAGTTGTGCGCGTGCCTGGCTCGTGCTTGCGCCTTTTCGATGTAGAATTTGCAGAGCCGATTTTGTGTCAGCGCTCTGTCTCCAGGAAGATGCAGGATCTCCTTTTAATTTTTATCAACTAGGCGGGAATCGAACCGTTTTTTTTCCAAAGTTCTGGCTTCGAACTCTTTCAGATATCCTTCTTTCCTTGCTTGCCCAAACTCCGTCGCCTCCTCTTGCACCCTTTTTTCGGACCTTTCACTCTTTTCGCTTTGCTCTTGCTCTCCGCTTTCTTGTTCCAATGGCGTCGTCCAGTTCGAAGAAGAACAAGGCAGCTGCAAATTTCGTCCCCGCTAGGGAGGCGATTCAAGGTACCTTTTCACCCCAAGGGTTTCGCCCGATTTACCTGAAATCTACCGCGCCTTTCTCGGCCGACCGAGAACCTTCTCCATCCTGCCTGGATACCTCCTCCCTTTTCTCTTATTTGAAAGACGTCGAAGTCCCACTAGGTACTCGCATCTTCCTTCCTTCCGACGACTCGCATCCCCACGATGACTTCGGGCTTGGATATGCCGTTTACGCGGACTTTTTCCCTCGCGGCCTGACCGTACCCCCTCATCCATTCGTTCTAGGTTTCCTGATTCGGCGCTGCTGCATGCTTGCTCACCTACACCCGAAGGCAATTTCTTACCTCCATGCCTATGTTCTCCTTTGCGAGGAGAGCAAAATCCGGGTAGAAGCGACCGAATTCGCCCAATTTTATTCCACGAGGGACGACCCTGATAGCCTGACTATCAAAGCGAAGGCCGGCTTTTCTCTCTTCGATTACAAGAAAGCGTCTTCCGGATGGAACTCCCGATGGTTCGTCATTGTCCCACCACCAGGTCGGTTTTTGGGAGTCCCCTACTGCCCTTCAATCCCGAAAGGCCAATTCAGCTGTCCTCCTTCCCCGGCGCAAGAAACGCCTATCTCGAAAATCCTGAAGGTGATAAGCAAAAAACAGCCTATGGTGTATTCCTAAATTCCCTAAGTTCCTATCTAAATCTCTTAATCAAATCCCTACTACTGCTAGGCCTTTGCGCTTCATCGAGTTACCTTGTTACTAAGTGCTCGAGCTTTGAGAGAGAGAATCGCGCAGATAATGCAACAGTGTGTAATCTCGAATGTGAGAATGCCCCCCTTTATTGTGGGGTTGAACCCCTATTTATAGTGTTTTACATTGTTAAATCGAGAGTTGCCAGCCTGTCCTTCTTTTTAATTGCCAGGCTGGCATTTACATATAAGCGGGATATTTAATTACCCATCCGGCCGGATCACACTCTGATCTGGTCGATATCCTTTGTTCTAAGTTGTTCCTTCCAGTCGCATGGAACCGGATGCCCAATTCTACTTTATCCTCGTACTTTTCCCTCTTCATCAGTCTCACAAGTTCTACTTTTGATTGTATTAACGTAAAAAGTAGAACTTCCTCTTTCAGCGTGTGCTTTTGTTGCTTTTTGTTCTGACGCTATGGCTTTTTGCTCTTCCGGCTGAGGCCTTTTATTCTTCTGGCTATCATTTCCCCTTAGTCCCACAAGTTCTCTCTGAAAATAAGGCCGAAGCTTTCGGGATGCAACAACTAATGCAAACAATATTTTTTCAATGTTGGTGTAACGGCTTTCCACTGGAGTTAGTATTTTTCCGGTGTAGTACACTGGTATCTCTTTTTTTTCCTCCTCCATTATTAACATAGCTGCTACCGCCCAGTCTGTGGCAGAGAGGTAGAGATACAAGTCTTGGCCAGGTGCCGGGACACCCAGCTTGGGTAACTCTTTGAGCATCTCTTTGATCCTGTCAAAGGCGTCTATACACTCTTGACCCCACTGGAATTTTCTGTTTTTTCGTAAAATGCTGAAAAATGGTATTGACTTTTCTTGGAGTTTTGAGCAGAATCTTGCTAAAGCCGTGAGCCTTCCGTTTAATGCTTGCACATCTTTAATGTTCTTTGGTGGTGACAGATCGAGGATTGCTTGAGTTTTTTCAGGATCCACTTCAATCCCTCTTTGCCCGACGATAAAGCCTAAGAACTTCCCCTTTGTAACTCCAAATACACATTTTTCCGGATTTAGCTTGATTTGGAATTTGTCTAGGGTGTCAAAGGTTTCTTTTAAATCTTCCATGTGTTGTACCCAGGAATTACTTCTTACCACGATATCATCGACATACGCCTCTACATTCCGGGCTAACTGTTGTTTGAACACTTTGTCTATCATTCTTTGGAAGGTTGCACCCGCATTTTTCAATCCAAAAGGCATCACCTTGTAGCAAAAGGTTCCGGCCGAGGTTATAAAAGATGTTTTTTCTGAATCTTCCTCATTCATTCTTATTTGATTATATCCTGAAAACGCATCCAGGAAACTTAAGACAGAGCTTTGAGCCGTTGAAGCGACCAGTCTATCTATCGATGGTAGCGGGTAAAAGTCTTTAGGACATGCTTTGTTCAAGTCTGTGAAGTCCACACACATTCTCCATTTGCCATTTGACTTTTTAACCATCACAACATTAGCCAACCACTTGGGATAGGACACCTCCCTGATGAATCCGGCTTTAAGCAGTTTTTGCACTTCAGCACGTGCCGCCAAGTCTCTTTCCTCTCCTATTATTCTTCTTCTTTGCCGGATGGCTGGGTGCTTTGGATCCACTCGCAGGTTATGCTGGATAACGCTTGGATCTACTCCTGGCATTTCGTCCGTGCTCCAGGCGAAAGTTACCCTTCTTTTTTCCAGGAATCTCATCAGGTGAGTTTGCTCCCCGCTGCTGAACGCATTTCCTATTTTAAAAAATTTAGAAGGGTCAGTTTTTAAGTGTACCTCTCGTGGTGAGTCTTTACAGGTTCCACAGTCTTCCAGCCTTTGATCCGGCTCTGGCGGGAGAGGGAGCTTTCCCCTGAATTCTTTTTCCGACCCCACCGTTTTGACCATCTCTTCTTTCGGCATTCCTCCATGATGCGTACTTCGCATACCCGAGCCATCTTTGACTTCCTCTAATGGTCACCACCTTTCCAGACCTGGTTAGATACTTCATTTTCAGGTGGTGAGTGCTGCATATTGCTTTGAAAGCATTAATCCCTGGCCTACCAAGATACATATTGTATCCAGAAAGTCCTGGTACAATGAAGGCCGTAAGCTTTTCAGTTCTTCGTTCGTCTCCCAATCCTAATGTTAAGGTGAAGTCTATGCTCCCTGAAGACTTGGTAGAAACGCCTCCGACAAAGCCTCCGAGGACCGCCGAATACGGTTTAATCTTACTTTCTGGAATCTCCAATTTTTTAACTGCCTCGGCCGATATGACATTCGCTCCAGCCCCGCTGTCTATCAGGATTCCTTCCATCATCCTGTCATTTACTTGTGCCCGAATGACCAGTGGATCATTGTGAGGGTATAACACCCCTTCTTCGTCTTCGTCAGTAAAGAAAATCTGGGGAAGATTCTCTCGCTTGGCAATTTTTTTTCCGGTAGCTCTTGATGTACCGCATGAATATGCCTTTTTCTCTCGCTTGGGGTCAACGGTCCTACCTCTGAAAAGAGACCTGAGAATTTGCTTAAGAGAAAAAGTTTATTAGATTTTTATTACCGGAAGACTCCGGAGGGTTTTACAACATAGGTCTTTCCTAAAAAGGAAAAAAAAGTTCAATTACACCGCCCTTGCTTTATTGTTGGTGTGACTGGGTTTACCTAAAACTAGAGAAACGAAAAACTCCTTCACCTTCTTACAAACCTGAGATCATACCGACTGATTTGCCGTGATTAAGCTCAGGGTGGATCTTTCCTCCTGGTGATTTCGAGAGGTGGAATGATTTTGCCTGCCATATTGCTTCTGCTGGCCTGCCACCTGCTTTCCCTTGCTCTTCTTGTCCTCTTCGATGATCCTTAACTCCTTGGCCAGAGTGGCGCAGTTTGCGGTTCTGTGGCTTTTGCAGCCATGGTATTCACAGAAGGCTACCGGAATCTCCCCTGGATAAGGCTTCTTTGGTGGAGGCAGGTATCCTTCTTTGACCGCCGCCGCATACCTTCCTGGATCAATCTTAACGGCAACTCGGGCATTCTGAAACTGAGGCGCCTGGGATGGGGCTTTGTAGTAAGGCTTGTATCTTGAGCTTCCTCCCGATGAACTTCCTGACATGTTGCCGGAAGAGCCATTCCCATTCGATCCTCCTTTCTTGTCGTTAACTGCTCTGAAGCTATTTGCCAAATCTTTGGCCTTATTTTCCGCCACCTCTGACTTTAGAAACTCATGAATCATTTTGGCTAGCTCTCCATGGGTTTTTGGAGCCTTTGTCGCGATCTTCCCGGTGAGCCTTGGCTGTGCTAGCCCGTTTCCGAAAGCCTTGATTAGGATTTTTTCATCGACATCATCGATTTCTGCTACCTGCTTATGAAACCTCTCGCTAAATTCTTTCACTGTCTCCCCCTTCCTCTGTTTGAGATCCATTAGTTCTATCGTTTCCTTCTTGATCTTCTTGCTTGCGGCAAAGTATTGCTGAAACTCCTCAGTCAATTGCTTAAAACTTGAGATCGACTGCGGGGGTCTTGTTGAGATCCATCCGAGCGCTCTTTTGGATAACGTTCCCGGAAACAAATTGCAGAGAGCGAGAGAACTTATCCCCTGTGTGTTCATTGCAAACATAAACTTCTGAACGTGAAGAGCAGGGTCCCCCGTTCCATCATACTTTTCTACTGCAGGTGCAACGAAGTGAGGAGGAAGCTTTGCCTTCCTGATTTTCTCAGAGAAGGGGTAAAGAGTCATGTCGATCGAATCATCTTCCTCAGTCTCATCGCTGATGATCAGAGTTTTCTCTAGCTCTTTTTTCCGGCTGTTGCTCGCCTCGGAGTCGCGATTCTTGAGCGATTCAAGCGCCTCAGTCATGTCCTCCCATTTCTTCTGGTATTCTACATCTCGCTGCATCAGCTCCTGCTGCAGAACTTCATTCCCCTCCACTATCCTTTGTCGATAGTTCTGACTAAGCTCTTTAGCATCTCCTCTAACGCTTGCTTGGAGATCATGTTTTCAGCTTCTGCTCTGTTTTCTTCGGCTGTTCTTACGTTATCGGTCTCGCCCTCAGGTCGGGGTGTCTTCCTTGTTCTTGGAGCCATCCTTGCACGCGTACTTTCCTTGCTTTTTCCTGAAAAAGACACAACCTCAAAAGTTTCAAAGCCTCGTAGTTTCGTTCAAAATCAGATTACCTCCGGTGGACTCGTGGTTGCCAAGAAAGATCTTGAGCCATTCGTTTCCCACAGACGGCGCCAAATGAAATGGTGTATTCCTAAATTCCCTAAGTTCCTATCTAAATCTCTTAATCAAATCCCTACTCTACTGCTAGGCCTTTGCGCTTCATCGAGTTACCTTGTTACTAAGTGCTCGAGCTTTGAGAGAGAGAATCACGCAGATAATGCAACAGTGTGTAATCTCGAATGTGAGAATGCCCCCCTTTATTGTGGGGTTGAACCCCTATTTATAGTGTTTTACATTGTTAAATCGAGAGTTGCCAGCCTGTCCTTCTTTTTAATTGCCAGGCTGGCATTTACATATAAGCGGGATATTTAATTACCCATCCGGCCGGATCACACTCTGATCTGGTCGATTATCCTTTGTTCTAAGTTGTTCCTTCCAGTCGCATGGAACCGGATGCCCAATTCTACTTTATCCTCGTACTTTTCCCTCTTCAATGGGTATATTAATGTGGATGGTAATTGTAGTTTGAAGCTTTTGAAAACAAGAAAATAATATGCTAAGTGTAAATGTTGAGTGTGCAGTAGGTGTTAGAATGTTGTGTGAGAATAATGTATATGTGAGCAGGCTGTGAATATATTGAGTGTGCAAAATTATGTGGTGAGAACACTTAGAAATGTAGGGAACCTCTGTCAAAATTTGGTTAGAAATTAGAGACTTGGTTGAGGTGTGAAAAGAAAGAAACCGAAGAGAATTGTAGAGAAACAAAGAATGGGATTTTTCACTTTGTTGTGTAACAGGAAAGGAAATGTAGTTGAGTGGAGTGTAAATGGTAAAACGTGAGTTGTTAGATTAAGTTAGGATAGATTGTAAGTCATTTAGTTAGTGGGGAGAAGAATGGAAGAGTCTATAGCATTAGTTGAAGAAGGAAAAATATTAACAGAGGAGGAAAACTTACAGTAATGGGTTAATGTAACAAATTTTTATAGTGTTGGTTTAGGCTAGTTTAAAATGCTTAAACAAAGTTAAAACATGCTAGATTATATGTAGAAATATTAGGGAAGAGATTGGTAGAAGTTTGGAATTGAAACAAACTCAAAAACTTATATATATTGCAATACTGTAACTTGTCCGGGTTTGCAAACCAGCACGCAAACCCGGACTAGCATGAAAACACGACAGAAAGTTTTACAAAGGGATGGTCCGGGTTTACAAACCAAGACACTGACCCGGACCACCCCAAAAACTCACCCGTAACATTTCCAAACAGGTGGTCCGGGTTTGTATATAAGGATGTAAACCCGGACCATGCATTTTTCTTACCCGAGGACTGCCCCAGCGTGTTGGTCCGGGTTTGTAGATCCGGACAGTAACCCGGACCAACACAAAATCTCTCTAGAATGTATTTTAATGCTTAGGTAAGGATGGTAACGATGGGTAATGATATTATAAGATGATTAAGACATAATTAATGATGTTTAAGGGTCATTAAGGCCATAAACAAGCTTAAAATAATTGTAAGTAGATAACCTAAGTATAAGTATTTGAACAATAATGAATTAGTAAGTGTAAACCAAGAATGTTAGTAAAGTAGTTAGTAAGGTTAAGTAAGGGTAATTAACCACCCAATTGTATGTATATGTTAGGAGTTGGATTGTGAACACCGGAGGAACGTCGGATACAAGTACAACGGTGAACGGTATGAATTCCTCATGCCCCGTATGCTATCTTGGTTACTCTGATTTGTGTGTTGTGTGCTAATTGATCACCAAATAAGATAAATGCACGAATCGGAGTTATTATGCTTACTTGTGAATATGTAGTGTTGTATGTTGGGAATATTTTCCTTAAATCTTTGTTTGTATAATGCATGAAATGTATGGATGATAATGAATGTGTATGTATGATATATGGTATTGTGACCGAATGTGTTTGAGTTTGGACTTCTAACTGATTCCTAACAAGCTAACAATCTAACTTAAATTGGTAATTAAATTGGAATGAGTAGAACTCCGATATAGTTTCGGCCACGCGTGAGGATGAGGAGACACAAGAGGTTGGATCCGATTCCTGACTCTTAAACTGGTCCGTGGCCCAAATCCCTTAAGTGGGTAGCATCCCGGATTGGTGAGTCAAGTAAATCCCGGTGGTGGGACGGTGTAGTCCCCGGGCCGGAGGTCATACCGACTTAACTTGAGTATGAGTAAGTAAATAAGAAGGAGTAGTAAGTAAATGAAAAGTAAGTAAGTAAAGTAAGTAAGTAAGAGTAAGAAGTGAGTAATAAAAGAGTAATAAGCATACCGATTAACCCGGATGCGTAAATTGGCTAACACGGTGAAGGTAAGTAAGTGTGTGTGCTATTGTATTGCTATCTTGCATTGTATGAAGTACTGCATGTGAATGTATGTTGTATGCAAGCATGTATATATGATGAAAATGAACCGCATGCCTATTTGACCTTAATTAGTCGGTGTGCCCTAGCTAGCACGCGGTATGCGGAGTTCATGCGCAGCTTTTGCTGAGCCCCTTGGGGCGATGTTTTTACTACACGCAGGTACGAGAGAAGGATGAAGACTGTGAAGAGATGTAGCTTTGTTTCTTTTTGTCTGTAAACAATGAATTGTGAATGGTGTACTAAGTAGTACATGGCTGTAGATTTTTGTTAGCCGGTGTACCATGGGGTACACCCTTTTGATATTGAAAGTATTAGAATTGGGTATAGATGAGTAGCTTGTAGAAACTCATTAATGTTGGTGAACTTGGGAATGATGTAATTGAATATACTTTGGCACTCGGTAATCCATTAATGTAAGTATTCGGTATTTGGTATTCGGTAAGATATGTAGTAGCTCGGTATACTGTGATCATCAGACCGTGACTGTAAGTAAGGTAAGCCTAGCTAGCCGTATGGGCGGTTAGCGGCGTTGTACCACCCGCCGTAGTAAGTAGTAGTCTTCCGCTGCGAACTGATAGAACTGAGGGATGATTTGGACGGTAAGCATAGAATTAACGGTAGGGGTGTTACACTTACAATTCCAGATCAAGTTCAGTTGGTTGAGTCTAACAATTCAGGCCTACTCAGTCAGGACTCCGATCATATCAAAGCTTTGGTTTTTACTAGACACTTGCACTTTTTTTTTGTTACTTTTGTTGTGCGGCAGTGCATCGTCGAGATGAAGAAGCCATCTTCAATTGGCATGCGTCTGAGTGTTATTTTCTCTGCTACATGTAGGCAGAGTTGGTTGTGGTAAACTTTTGCCACCGTTTGGTTTTCTTCATTCAGTTGCTAAAGCTTCGTATCCAGAAGGGATTACGAACAATCAACAAATGATATCGGTGACGAGGCGTGGTACTCCGACGATGGGACACAACCAGTAGAAGCGAGAAAGAGCAAGGCTCACTTTGTTTGTGAGATGATAAAGATGCGTTTTAGGAATAAGAGAAATTAAAGGAATTTATCCTCAATGTTTGTTAATGGTCCTTATTATGTATGGTATGGTTTTTTAGGTAGTTTAATTATCTTTTGTATGCTTAATTTTGAAGGTACTTGGTGTGAAGGTTCAATTAGTGAGCTTGTAGGGCTCTCGTCTGTGCATGCCAATCAGAATAGTATCATAGATCTTGATACTGTTCGGGTCTTCTTTGACGAATTATATCCCCCTAGTCTACCCATCAGATCTTCTATAAGGTTAGATACAACCTCATCCTCTATAATCCCAAATATATATGCTATATTATGTTAGACGAAAAAACACATTTTATCAACACTGAGATAAAAAATGAAAATCTTTTGGTTAAGTATGGTGGTGTCATACTCAATTGATTGATGAATAACTTTTTAAACGAATCTAACAGTTCAAATTTTTTGGTCGATGATGTAAAACATCTAATTTTAAATCATCATTTTATCAATATTATATATAACACTTTTGATCAATATTACAAACTTTTATTAAGTATATGTATGGCACTTTCTAGGTATGACACCAGAACCACTTTGATCTAGCTTGAGCATCGAAGTTACATCCAGTAGTTATTTTTTTTAAATAAGTACATAGTATTATATAAGAGAGGATACATCAAGGTACTAGCAATAACTAATTAAAGGCATAAACCACCATTAAACCATAACAATGGCTAACCAAAAGACTTCACCAGAAAATCGCACAAACTTAGCAAAATAATAGCCATCAACATGAATCGATCACCACCTTCAACCACCACCACGAAAACACCAAGCCACTGTTACCCTAAGATCCCAGAACAGACCTCAACCTCCAAACAGGCACAGAAGACAACTATCCTGCATGCCAAAGCTAGGCACCATAACAACTACGCAAAGAAAGATAAAGCTAAAGCTATAAGGGCCCTACTAATAAAACCTAATAACAAGCGACCAACAGTCTCCCCGAACAAGCAACCTCTACATCTTCATCCTTCTATAGGTGGGTTTGAGTCCTCAGTTACACTCTCCTTCCCTTTACTTTGATCCTCGGCTTGCCCCCTACCATCATTCCATCCGAGGGCTCGCTCACATTCCTCCTTCTAGCCATCTAATCCCATATCTCGGCCCTAGAGGCTCCCTTGACAACATCATTGAAATTTCTCTTGTGGGGGCATCCAGCTGCATTAGGGAGATCAAGATCTTGACTAACCTGGCATGAATGAACGGCCCATCCCAAGGAGCACTGAGAAGGATCATCTGTAGCCCTCTTCGCCAAGGTCCATGGGTCAGTGGGTTTGATACCATGGGCATTAAGCCTGGTTCGGCAGTTCTCGGTAGAAAGTCACATACCATATGCACCCTAATTTCATCCACCGGCCAAGGAGTTGGACATGCATCTGTGGTGTGAATGAAAAGTCCACAGGTGTAGCATATGAGGGACATATTGTCATATGATATACGGAAGGTAGCGTAACGACCATCAATCAACAAGGACAAGGCTCTTTGAGCCAGAACTTGCACATTAAGAAGGACATTAAGTCTAAGAAGTTACCTCCTGATTCAGCTTCCTCCCACACCCCAAAGTACCGACCCAGCTTCTAAGATGCTCTACAGAAGAAATCAACTGAGTGGAGTGGAGTGGCACATCATAGACAAAAACCGAAAAGGCACCCATGTAAACTCTTGTTGTGTCAGGGGCAAAGATGGATCCGGAGTTTGGACAGGCAACAGGATGTTGTTAATGGTCCAAGGCCCTCGCACCCTCACTGCCTCCAAAGTCTCCAGCATCTCAAACTCAAAGACGAAGTAGTTTGGCCCTATCTACATGAACTGAAGCGGTTCAAACTAGGTCCAGCAGTCTTGAAGGATGTAGGAAAGTGTTGTAGCACAAATTGGAAAAACCGAGAACAGGTGGACTAGCAGGCAACGCTCGAAGGCAAGGGCAATTCTGTTAACCACAAAAAGATCCATTTGCTGGTAAAGGACAAAGGTCGAAGGGAGGACAGAGTAGACTGAAAGAAGAGACAAAGTTTTAGAGAGTCGGGGAGAAAAAAATAGAGGTTTAAGTCAGAGAATTGATGAGTTATTGCCCCCTCCCCAAATATATAGGCAGTGGAGTAAATGAAGCACCGAGGATGATCTTTCACACAGAGCACAACATCTTCCAGGTCCTGCATGCTACGGTCGAGGAAGGTGCAGAGGTTGAGTTTGCATGGAGTCAAATGTCTCCATCCATAGTCGTCCAGTCTTGAGCAGAGGTGTAATGATTATAATCATTACTAGTTCTAACCAGAGGTGCAGCTTGGGAAAAATAAAAGAAGTAGAGTAGCCCTGTAGCCTGGAGTTTAATCGCCACTTTGCAAGGCAGAGCGAGGAGGAGAAAGAAGAGTATAATTAGTCCTAAGGTGGATTTTCGCTCGATTTGTATGTTGTCAGGGTGAAGAGGTCGTAGGGGGAATTCGTAAGATTGAGTCTTTCACAAGGTAGAGGAAGATCGCAAGGAGAGAGTGCAACTCCATCCAGTTTAGTTGATATGGGAAAGGAGGTAGTTCCCTCTTTTGGGGTGAGGGCGTGTTTTTTTTTTTTTACGCTAAAGAATAGGTTTTGTTGCCATACCTAAAAAGTATGGTATTATATGATTAGTTTTCATTATTGTTTCAGTTTTTTAGTAAAATTGGCTGTTCAAAATTTAAGTACCAACACTTTGTTAACATTATAACAATTTTAATCAACAACACAAACATTTCTATCAGATTTTTTTTTGATAATTAGCTGAACCCAGCAAGAAGGCAATACTAAGGTTCATGGACAACCATTCTCGCCAGACCGAAGTATCAAATAGTGAAAAAATACAACATATTAGATGGTATAATATCAAGGATATTTTTTATATATATAAAGTACAATATCAAGATGCCCAATGTCTTACGTGTTGGCACTATGACCTGCTTCACATGACTTAAAAATGAAGAATCAGTTATGTTACAGAACATTAATTCGAAGCTGTCATGCTGTCTTGGAGTGGGGAAATTAAACAGGACATGGAGACCAGCCTCGTGATGATTTCACTGCAATTCTGAAGAGAGGAGTGCATGCAGTACCCTTGCAGCTGCAGGGTAGGCCAGAAGAAAGCTACTAGAAAAGTAAAATTTTGGATAGTAGTTGGGAATCACTAAATGCAAAGGAGACTTTTGAGATTTATTGAGTATTATTAATGATGAAGAGGATTCCCCACCAACCTAACTGCAGGCCGAGTGGGTCATTTCCCCCTACCACATTTATTTAATTAACGATAGTACACTTACTTCCTTCTACTGTTTTTTTACTCACATATAATATCATCATCAGACGGTTACAAAAAAAGAATGTGTACCTAGCTTGTACAAAGCTAACTTGTATGTCAATTGTTGCTGGTCGATCAATATTACAACGGTTACTGCTTTTTTTTTTTTTTTTTTGACCCTGTTGTCGGGATGTAGTCACCATTCAGCTACATACACTTGTTTATCAGCTTCATTCGTCTATTCCCGTTTGTGATCATGCGAGGTAGCTGGCTAGTTACTTCACAATATAGAATTGCATTATCTAAGAGAAACCTTTTTTAAACCCAATTTCTTGGCTATGTGCTTGTAGCTAGGGTGGCTACATCCAAGATAATTTTGTGATTTAGAGAATAGGGTGGTTTTGTAATTACAAAATTGGAACTTCCGTATTCACCCATGCTTTTACTTAATTTTTTTTCTTTTTTTCTTTATCACAATAACAATAATTTAAATGGTTGTAACTTTTAATATTTAAGTCCAAAATGAAAAAAAATTATATCATTGTTCATCTAAATTCAAGCTCTTCAAAACAAGACCAGTCATGGATATGTTTTGACAACTTTTTTAAAAAATTATTTTTACATGTATACGATGATATTTTAACGTGAGGATGTATGTACATATTTTAATGTGAGAATGTACATGTTTTAATGTGGCAATGTACATGTTCAAATGTGAGAATGTACATGTTTTTTAATGAACATCTGTACATGTTTGTATTGCTATATGTACATTTTTTTCCTTATATGTACATATTTTAATCTGAGGATGTACATATTTAATGATTCGTACAAGTTTATGTGACCATCTGTATGTTTTTAATGCGAGGATGTACATGTTTTTACGTGTGAATGTACATGTTTTAATGAATATTTGTACAGGTTTGAATGACCATCCGTACAAGTTTTCTTTTACGTTATATACACTATAACCCTTATAGCATTAATTATACTTTTTTGTAAAAAAAAAAAAACTTGCCACGTCAGCCGGATGTAGCCAGAATTGCTACATCCGGTTGTAGCTAAGACACACCCTTTTTAAATAAACAGAAGAAACTTAACTTTACACAATTATATATATATATTGGGTGGTATAATTAAGTGTTCATAAACGATTAACCGGTTATTCGGTTAACCGTATTGGCAGTTAGTCGAATTTGAAAACTTTAATCGGTTTATTTAGAAGCTGTTAATTGGGTTCAGTTAACTATCGGTTTTGGTATAGTTTTACCGGATTTATAGATAACGAAAATGATGTAAATTTATGTTACTATTTTTTTCTTATAATTAGTAAGCAACGAACGATTTTACTGATTTTGATACAGTTTGAACCGGTTAACACGATTTGGGTATGACTTTATCAGTTTTAGTATAATTATTAAATATATAATTGTACATTTATTTTTGGTAAATATACTAATAAGTCATATAATTTTATACTTATACTTTACAAAAGTTTTAAAAATTAACATTTGAAAGGCTTAAATTGTTTTCTGGTTAACCACTAGAACCGGAACTATGTAATTAAACAGTTAATCAGGTTTTCGGTTTCAGTTTCACCAGTTCCGGTTTTGATTTGGTTATTTCGATTTCCTGTGAACACCCTAACTGACTGTGTACATGTGAATTGGTGAATTATTGAGGGTAAACTAAAAGCTTAAGGTTATAGGTTAAGGTACATTTGTTTTAGGGTAATCAGGAAAGAGAATCAAAATGATTCCGTTTCTTACTGTTTATTTAACCAATTTTCATATTTTTAAGAAATGAAAACAGAATAAGATTACTCAAAAACTCCCTCACCTAATTCCTCACCCCTAATAGGTTGGTAGTTGGTGACCGTGGCCGTCATAATATGAATCCTGGCCTGCAAATTTCAAGAAACCGAGACAGATTGGATCGATCAATAAGGCCAATAATCACGAGTTGCAATATTGGGATTGCGTATGCCCTCTATCAGCGGCAAGCGATTCGGACCATTTGTATGACGGGATTTTCAAAAAGCTAATGTTTGTCTTACTCTAATTGTTGTGTTGGGTGTCTGTCTTTCGCTTTCAAAGATTTTGACCGAATACAGCCAAGCTTCACCTTTTTTCTTCCTCGTAATTAGGAATTCCATTTCGAGCGCTCTTTTGTCGTGATTTCATTCTAAAAAAAATCACCCTTCGTTGAAACTTCCATTTTATTTTTACGACGGCCTATTTCTTTAATAAAACAGGTACACGAAACATAATATTTTTGTTTTTTGAAAAAAAGCAACCCATCTGGTCGTTGGTAATGCATATTTTTTTCCAAACAAGATACATGCATCTTCATATAATTACATTTTTTTTAATAATCCAATGGAGAATGGAGGAAAAAAAAACATTTATTAAACAAAGAAATAAGAGAACGTTTCACACCAGCACCTACCAAATTATTGCCGAATCTAGACACACAAACCTCATCATCTCTCAAAACTAACCCAAATTCTTAGCTACATGTGATTATAGCTATCTTGCCTACATCTAAGAACATTTTAGTCAAATTAAAATAAAAATATCTTTATACAGAATAATTTTGTAATTAATAAAATATGGTGGGACAAAACTTAAAATAGAACAAACAACTAACTCGGAGCGCAGCATGAGGCCAATTTCTTTTTATCTTTTTATTTATTCATTATCCTACAATAATAATTTAAATAGTTGTAACTTTTAATATATATCGAAAATGAAAAAAAATTATATCGTTATTCACCTAAATTCAAGCTCTTCAAAATAAGACATGGATATATTTTGACAACTTTTTTAAAAAATTATTTTACATGTATACGATGATATTTTAATGTGAGGATGTATGTACATATTTTAATGTGAGAATATACATGTTCTAATGTGAGAATGTACATGTTCTTTAATGAACACATGTACATGTTTGTATGGCCATTTGTACATGTTTGTATGACCGTCTATACAAGTGTTAATCTGAGGATGTACATATTTAATGATTCGTACAGATTTATATGACTATCTATATGTTTTTAATGCGATGATGTACATGTCTTTACGTGAGGATGTACATGTTTTAGTGAACATTTATACAGGTTTGTATGACCATCTGTACAAGTTTTCTTTTACGTTCTATGCTCCATACATGTAAAAATAATTTTTTTAAAGTTGTCAAAATATATTCATGTCTGGTCTTGTTTTGAAGAGCTTGAATTTAGGTGAACAATGATATAATTTTTCATTTTGGACTTATATATTAAAAGTTATAACAATTTAAAATTTTTATAATAAAGAAAAAAAGGAATAAAAAATCTTTAAAAAAAGTAAAAAAGGAAAAAAAAGGGAAAAGCGTCGGCGGCACTTAAAAAAGAAAAAGGGAAATTTCACGATATACCCCCGAGGTTTGAGCGAATTTTACGAGATACCCCGAGGTTTCATTTTCATTACGAGATACCCCGAAGTTTCATTTTTTTTACGATATACCCCTGAGGTTTCATTTTCATTACGATATACTCCTGAGGTTTCAATTTTATTATGAGATGCCCCTCAGTTTAGATTCGGATATATTATATTTGTCATATCCTCATTTTACCCTCGCACCATATGCCCCGTAACACGGGTTTATGGTCAAATTTTAAAAAATTTAAAATATGAAAAAATGCACATAAAAATTAAAGGTCAATTAAAATTTTATTTCAATTTAAAAAACATAAATAAAAGTATAAAACAAATTAAAAAAATTAGAATCATACAAGGTTTAAAATAAATAGAAATGACTAACCAACAAAAAAATAATCTATTTAAAAGACTTCTATTGTTAAATAATTTAAAAACTATTATAGCGGTGACTTAAAATCATATGCCCCGCAATAACCGCAGGGATATATAGTCAAAGTTTTGTTTGAATTTGAAACTTAAATAAAATGCTCATATAACTTAAAGTCCTTATTAAATTTGAAATCAATATTAAAAAATGAATATAATTAAATAAACAATAAAAAAAATTAATGGATAGAAATGAGTAAAAAATAAAAATTAAATTATTTTGAAAAATAAACATAACTTGTTAAGGAGTTACCGAGATATGTATTAAAATTGTAAAAAGTATAACAATAATATGAAGAATGTTAAAAGCAATAATTTCATAGTACATAGAAAAAATCATTATTTTAAATTAGAAAAATAAAGTATAAAAAACATTCTTTTGTTCTTTAAATATAATTGCTATAATAGTTTTTAAATTATGTAACAATATAATTTTTTTTAAATAGATTATTTTTTTTGTTGTTTGGTCATTTCTATTTATTTTAAACTTTTTACAATTCTATTTTTTAATTTATTTTTATACTTTTATTTATGTTTTTTAAATTGAATTAAAATTTTAATTGATCTTTAATTTTTTTTGTGCATTTTGTTCATATTTTAAATTTGAGTAAATTACTCGGAACCCCCTTCAGAAATGGGCATAATACAGTTAACCCCCTTGTATTTATCATAATTATTGGTAACCACCTTGAGGTTACGGTATCTCTGACCATGAGCCCCCGGACTATAACTTTGTTATCAAAACATTAACTACATGCTGACCCATAAGCTTAATCACATTATTAATGTCAGCCTGGACAACAAAACTGCTTAATCAACATCATTTAACTCTCCTTCATCCCAATTCAGATGCATTTTCAAGGTAGGGTTGACGTTTTTCGGATAATAAGAATGCTGATTAAGCAGTGTTTTGGTCAAGCATGTCATTAATAATGTCATTAAGTTGATGGGTCACCACATGGTTAACGTTTTAATAATGGAATTATAGTTCAGGGGCTCATAGTCAAAGATACTATAACCTCGAGGTGGTTACAAATAATTATGATAACCACAAGGGGGTCAACTGTATTATTACCAATCCTAAGGGGGTTCCGAGTAATTTACCCTTTAAATTTTAAAAAAATTTGACCATAAATCCATGTTGCGGGCCGGTGCGAGGGTAAAATGAGACTATGAAAAATATATATATTAGAATCTGAACGAGGGGCATCTCGTAATAAATTTGAAACCTAAGGGGTATATCGTAATGAAAATGAAATCTCAGGGGTATATCGTAAAAAAAATAAAACCTTGGGGGTATCTCGTAATGAAAATAAAACCTCGGGGGTATCTCGTACATTGGCTCAAACCTCGAGGGTATATCATGAAATTACCCAAAGAAAAAAAAACCGAACCGTGCAGATCCACGTAGCCGAGACGCTCCGCAAAACTAATAATCAGACTAATTAACTTGATTCTATGACTTATGTGGTCCAAAATGATTCTATGAATTACGTGGTCCCAGAATGATTCTTTGACAGATTCGAATTGTTCAAGATGAAAACAGGCGTTTGTTTCGAGTGGGGAAACGGAATGGAATCAGGAAAGGGAATGGAGAGGATGGAAAAGGATTCCCTTTGATTTTCCCGGTTGTTTGTTTGGGGGGGGGGAATTAAATAAATAATCGGTCAACGGCCACCGGTTAATGGTCAACAGTTGTCGGCTGCCGGTCAACGGTCACTAATTGCCGGTCAATATTCACCGGTCACCGGTCAATTATCATTAGTCATCGGTCAATGGTCATATGTTACCTGGGTAACATGTACTAGGGAAAGGAATCACATTCCCTAGTAGGGGGTGGGAATCAAGATAGATGGTTTTGGGGTAATCCCATTCCCTTTCCCTTTCCTGAAAATAGGAAAAACTGGCAAAACAAACAGCAGGAAAGTGAATCATTCCGATTCCCTTCTTGATTACCCTAAAACAAACGCCCCCTAAATGTATGTTTGGATTCGTTAAAGAGGGAAACGTTTATTTGAGTGTGAGATGAACTATATAAAATGATGATTTAATTTTTTTTTACTTATTTTTGAAAAAAATTGAGATGATAATTTAAAATAAGTTCAATAGAAGATAGCTTTAAGGTAAGATAATGTAAGATGAATTTATATGAATGTGCAAATTACACATGATCGATCGTAATATATAAATGTAAGTTATATACGTAACTATATCTTAGTTTTGATGTGATGATAAACCTTATGAGCTCAATTGTAATAGATTAGGTGATGATAAATGAAGAAACATAACAAAAGGATTCTTTCCGGCACTATGAACTTATGAGAGCTTAATAGATTACGTGTAAGGAACTGAAGAATGAGAGTTAAGCACCACAAAAAAAGTAACCGTTGGTCCCTTTCTACGCGCCTTCACAAGCTGTACTTCGTCCCTGTTTTTTCATTCTTCCCGACGGTTTTTCCCTCTGTTCCGTCGTCGTACCCAGCGTGTTATAACCCAAAGTTAGGTTTTAGAATTTTTGCATTTTATTTCGTTACAAGTGACCTGTATTAATTAATTTTGGATTCAGGACATGGGAGTCCTTTTGACTAAAGGCAAGGACGAGGAAGCCTTTCTCCCCTTCCGTTCTATTTTCTGGTGAGAATTAGTTTTCCTAAATTATTAAGGGAAATTCAATATACCCTAATTTCTTTCGTAATTCACAATATACCCCTTTTTTGAAACTTTGTCACAAGATACCCCTGTTTTCTTTGTTAATTCACAAAATACCCCTTTTTAAAAACGGCGTCAAATATTCCGTTAACCTCCCCTGGAAAATGACTATTTTGCCCCTGACCCGTTTTTTCTTTTTTTTTTTGGGAAAATTCACGAGATACCCCTGTTTTCTTTCGTAATTCACAATATACCCCTATGATTTTAGTAATTCAACTTTAAACATGCTTAAATGTTGTCCAAAATTGATGAAACTTTACATGAACGATGCTAAAGTGTTATATTTTGGTCCAATATCAAATTTGAATCTTTTTAAACTCACATGTGACCTATGGGACCCAATGAATATGTGACTGTTTATTAGGTCCCACAGGTCACATGTGAGCTTAAAAAACTTCAAATTTGATATTGGACCAAAATATAACACATTAGCATCGTCCATGTAAAGTTTCATCAATTTTGGACAACATTTAAGTATGTTTAAAGTTAAATTACTAAAATCAAAGGGGTATATTGTGAATTACGAAAGAAAACAGGGGTATCTCGTGAATTTTCCCTTTTATAAAAAAAAATCTGCAGTTTTTTTGGCTACTTTTTTTTGAAAAATTTTAAATTTTATAATATACCCCTATTTAAGTTTGTTGTTCACGAAATACCCCTGTTTATGTTTTGAAGTTCACAAGATACCCCTGTTTATGTTTTGTAGTTCATGAAATACCCTTATCACCCTGATGCCCTGGTAAAGCATCTCCTAGTTTTCTCTTGTTTTCAAGTGTCTTCAACATCTTCATAATCCCAGACAAATGTTGTTTGCATTCCAGTTCTCTGAGGTTTCTTCTCTCGGAATGTCTCACCAATAGCTGAGTACGAATCCCTGTAATTCACAATTAGACACAATTATAATATATGACCAAAGACAAACATGTATAGCATGGATTATTTACATAGTTAGGTAAATACCTTCAAGTAAAGAGTAGATTGATTTAATCATGTGGACAAACAATAATGTCACAGGCATTGGGTTTAAAATGGTTATCTCTTGGTCAAACTCAGTAGCGGGCCAGAACTTTTGTTTAGGGGGGGCAAAAAATTTTTTTTTTGACACTATTGTTCTTTAAAACATTATGTTATTTTGTATTTTTTAAAAACTATAAGAGCATTTTGCAAATTTTCAAAAGTTTCGGGGGGGGGGGGGGGTGGCCATTAGGGAGATGGATTTTTGTGCATTCAAAAATCTGAGCGATATCTCATTAGAGTGCTTGGCACAACACAAGTTTGACCAGGGGCAGACACAAAGGGGGAAGCCCCCCACCCCCCTCCCCCCCACGAAACTTTTGAAAATTTACAAAATGCTCTCATAAATTTTTGAAAAATACAAAATAACATAATGTTTTAAAGAACAATGGTGTCAAATTTTTTTTTGCCCCCCCCCCCAAACAAAAGTTCTCGTCCGCTACTGAGTTCGCAAGAGTTAGCCTTTTTAAACCCAATGCCTGTGACATTATTGTTTGTCCACATGACTAAATCAATCTACTCTTTACTTAAAGGTATTTACCTAACTATGTAAATAATCCATGCTATAATAGTTTGTCTCTGGTCATATATTATAATTCTGTCTAATTGTGAATGATAGGGATTCGTACTCAGCTATTGGTGAGACATTTCGAGAGACAAAAAACCTCAGAGAACTGGAATGCAAACAACATTTGTCCTGGCCAGGGTATTTCGTGAACTACAAAACATAAACAAGGGTATCTTGTGAACTTCAAAACATAATCAGGGGTATTTCGTGAACAACAAACTTAAATAGGGGTATATTATAAAATTTAAAATTTTTCAAAAAAAAAGTAGCCAAAAAAACTGCGAATTTTTCAAAAAAAAAGAAATACGGGTCAGGGGCAAAATAGTCATTTTCCAGGGGAGGTTAACGGAATATTTGACGCCGTTTTTAAAAAGGGGTATTTTGTGAATTAACAAAGAAAACAGGGGTATCTTGTGACAAAGTTTCAAAAAAGGGGTATATTGTGAATTACGAAAGAAAACAGGGGTATATTGTGAATTTTCCCAATTATTAATCCTCTTATTAGTTAATTCCTTCCTTTCCAGTCACGTTCTCACGACTCTCACGATTCCCCTCACCCCTTCAGTTTTGAATATTGTCAGTACGCTCCTCTCTCAAGTTCCTCTCAACGTTCTTCATCATCTTCTCGTTCTACTGTCTTTGCTGCCTTTGGATTTTGCAAAGTGATTACTCGGCGGTGGATCCTTCTCCGTTGCGAATTCTGGTTCAGATTAAGGTAACTACGTCGGTTTCTTCTTCTTCGATTATGAAATTTGGGAATTTCCCTTGTCCTAATCCGTCCTCTACAATCTGATTAGGAATCAGTAATTGTCTGTACCCTTGTCGAATTCTTCTTCGGTTGGTGTTCTCTGCGATTTCGTGGTTGAATCCAGGTAAGGATTGAGAATCCGTTGTTGTGGCAGTTTCTGGATTGTGAGACTTCTTTGTTTTTGAATGGGAATTGTCCTGCATTTGTATGCTGTTCAGAGAATTGGGATTGTGTGTTCGGTGTACGTTTCGGTATCTTCGTTGGCTGGACTCTACTGTTCAGATTGAGATTTCGTCTGCTGCTAATCGAGGTAGGTGGCTTTCGGATTCGGCTAGTGTGTTCAGCCATGGGGAGATTAATCTAAGGTTTAAACGGGTTAAATTATTTCTGCGTGTGTGGTTGGATTCTATCTGGTTAGTGTGGTTTCAACTGGCTAAACCCCCATGGTTGTGTTTCTGTAAATCCTGTGTTTCTGGTGGCAATTTGATGTTTTGCAAAGCCTCTGTTCATGTGTTTTGAAACTCTGAAAACTGCATTTTACGACTTGTCCGAATGTCTGTCCGAACATTGAAGTTCGGACAAACCCTGTTTGTGTTCTGTTTTTCTGAGTTTTGAACGTGTCTGAACTTCCGTCTGAGCTTTGATGTTTGGGCGGGGTGCGAGGACAGATCCGGCTTACAAGTCTCGAATGGTGTCCGAACTTGTAAGTCCGGACAGAAGTTCGGACACACCCTTCTGCCTTCTCTGATTTTGCTTCGACTTGTGTCCGAACTTTGACGTTTGGACACATGTTCGGACTTTACGCGTATCTAGTTTTCGAAAGCGTCCGAACATCCGTCCGAGCTTTGATGTTCGGACACCCATCTGTCTCTGCCTTTGTTTTAAGTTCGACTTGTGTCCGAACTTTGACGTTCGGACACATGTTCGGACATCCGTCTGGTTTTGGCTTTTGTGTCTCGACTTGCGTCTGAACTTTGACATTCAGACATAAGTTCGGACATGGCACTGTTCTCGCCTTATCTTGCTCGTTTGAACTCCGTTTTGACTTCCGTTTGTGGGGTTGGATTCCCCTTCTGATTTCCAAGCTATCTATATGCTTTGTGGTGCCATTGGTGCACATATGCTTAACTATATTTAAGCTTATGTTTTGGGACCTAGTTTTCTCAGTATCTGAACCGTGGATGGCTGGTTTAGCTATCTCGTAGTGCGCTACATAGGACGTCCTTCTGTGTTCACGAGTGTGTTCTCCATTCTGTTCACAGGTGTTCCACCTGTTCTGCTCACGAGTGATGTTTCCTCGTTCGGTTCACGGGTGTGGAGGGTGATTTTTCGGTATGAGGGGGGTCTATGCAAATATGGTCTGACTGAAAAGTCAGTATCCTAGAAATATGCCATTCTGTGGAGGGTGAAAACCCGTTATTCTGGCATCCCTCTAATACCTACTAAATCGTCCGTCTTTCCCAGAAAGCATAAAGGGGAGTGCAAGTGTGCACTACACCCGCTCTCGATGGGCTCCACGCGGACTTATGCCCTAAGGGCGGAAATTGACTAGAGTCGCCACCTAGTTTGACCTAAGATACTAGGAAGGAAGGTAAGGAGAGTTCTAAGAACCGTTGGTTGACTCTGAATTTGTTGCCTATGGATAGGACTTATCTGATCATACTAGAGATTCTGTTGTGGGTTCGCACTGGGTTACACCCCTTAGAAGTGGCAACGACCACGACTTCGGATTGGTGCCCGAGGAAACCTCGGTCTCCAATTATCGGGATTGCCTTCTTTCAAAACCTTTTTGAAGAGATTCATTTCAAAGCCAAGGATATGATTAGGACGGGAAGAGAGAAAAGAGAGTGGATGAGGCAAGCTTTTCTGCCCAGCTAGCACCAAGTGAAAGGGTTGACAGGTTAAGAGTTGGTTGAATGTAGAGCGAAAGATTGAGGAAAGGTTTAAGAGTTGAATGGATGAAGAAGACCCGAAGTCTAAAGGCATGAGGGTTTAAAGTGAGGTAGGAGAGACTTGAATGCTTGAAGAGGTATGAGTACCACCTTAGAGTGGGAAAAGGTTTTTTGTTTGGAATGGGGTCGCACCCTGTGTGGGCTGCCTACGTACTCAACTCCATGTTGAGATCAGACCTTACGTAGTTCAGGATTTTGGAAGTTTTAAGGGTTTGAGGGGTTTGAGATTTAGAGGAGTTTGGAGTTTTGAGAAGTTTTTGGGTTTGGGATGCTAGTCTGTGAGACGCTCGGGTCTATGAGACATTTAGAATATTCGGATGATGGAAGGAATGAGATATCGAAGTCTGTGAGACGCTCGGGTCTATGAGACATCTGAAACCTTGAGAGATGTTGAAGTCTGTGAGACGCTCGGATCTGTGAGACGCTCGGGTCTGTGAGACATTCGAATCATTGGGATAACAAAGTCTGTGAGACACTCGGGTTGTGAGACATTCGAATGTGCGGGGGTAATTGGATTTTGAGGGATAATTTGAGTCCATGAGATATTTGGAGTTTGGGATATTGAGACTTTGAGGAGTTTGAAATTTATGAGGTTTGGAATTATTAGGGATTCAAAAGAATTTTTGAATTGAATTGGAAATGAATTTGAATGAATAAATCGAATTGGAATTTACAATGGATTTTTGAATAGAATTGGGATTGAGTAGAAGTTGGAATGGTTGGATTGGAATTGGATTGAAATTGGAATTGAGATGAGATTGAATTGATTTTTGGATTGATTTTGAATTGAAATTGGAGTGAAATTGAATTGGAGTTGAATTGAAATTGAATTGGATGTGAATTGGTTGAATTGAAATTGAGTTTGAAAGAAATTGGAATTGAATTTGGATGAATTTATAATTGAATTGAATTTGAGTGGTTTGGAATTGAATTGAATTTGAACGGGTTTGGAACTGAATCAGGTTTGAATTGAATCGGGTTTGAATTGGGTTTGGGTTGAATCGGGTTTGAATTGAATTTGGGCCGGGATTAAAAACAAGCCAGGTCAAAGTTGGACCGAGTCGAAGTTGGGTTGGTCAAAGTAGGGTCGATTAAGGTTGGACCGAGTCAAAGTTGGGTCAAAGTTCGGATTGGTCAAAGTTGGACCGGGTCGAAGTTGGGTTAAGGTCAAAGTACAAGTTGGTCAAAGTTGAGTCAAGGTCAAAGTTGAACCAAATCAAAGATTGGGTTTTTGGGCCGAATTGTGTCTTATTTGGGCTTTTAGGTCAAATTGGGTCTTGTTTGGGCCTTTTGGCTGAATTGAGCCTTGTTTTGAATTGGGTTGAAAATTGGACCTTGTTTTGGATTGGGTTGAAAATTGGGCCTTGTTTAAGGTTTTGGGCCGAATTGGACTGTATTTGAGGTTTTGGGCCGGATTAGGCCTTGTTTGAGGTTTCGGGCTGAATTGACCTTTCACTTTGGGGCCAAAGTGAGCTTTTCAATTTGGGCTGAAGTGGTTTTAGGTTTACCTAATTTTGGCCTTTGATTGTTGGGCTTTTTTTTGGATGGGCTAAGAAATGTTTTTGGGCTGAAATGAGCCTTGGGTTTGATTTGGACTTTGGTGCCTAATTTAGGCCTTGGGCCTTGGGCCTTGGTTGGATTGGGGATTGGGTTGAAAATTGGGCCTTGTTTGAACCTTAGGTTTGGGCTGATTTGTGAGATATTAACAAGTGAGATGGATCAATTTTGATTTATTAACTCTTGATTATGGGTGTGTTGAAGGCAAAGGAGGATTCCACCCACATAAAACGAATGAGAGATCCGCTAGGCATGGGGTGATTTCGCATCCTAAGCCCTCCTAAGCTAGCCTTAAGGGCTTGTTTTTAAAGCTTTTGTTCTTATATACATATAATGGTGGTTAAGGTATTTTCTGAAGTTATAGGAGATTATTGCCCCACGAAACGAATGAGAGACCCGTTAGGTGTGGAGCGATAATACATCCAAAACTTTTCTGTCAGTAAAAAGGTCCTATAGGGTAAATAACTAGGGCTTAGATAGAGGTCAGGATTAACGAATCAATCAATTGCAGGGTTGCGAGAAGGGCATAGAAGCGAGATAACACGTGTACAATGGAGCATATACAATGGAGCAAAAGCGACGAAAGCATAACAGAGGCAAAACAGAACCGCTATAAAAATTGAAGATGATGTTAAGACAACGAGAATAGCATAACAAAGCAAGACTTTGCAATTAAATGAGTTGGTTTCAAGTGAAGACTAGATTAGAATCATGCTTTTTGAATCGATTTCGAAAATGAATCTATGTGCAAGGAGCAAACACCAAACAACAAACAACAATGCTAGGAATGTAGACAAGTTGTCGGTCATGATCAAAAGGAACTTTAAGTAATATAGAAAACCAACCTACGGGGTGGCCGGCCCCCGGTTTATCACTCAAACAACTATGAGAGAAAAGTCCTGCCAAATCGAATTAAACCCCCATTATCTGAACACGCTGCAGCCCTGTCCAACACCGAGCAATAGAGATATACCTCGGTCCAATCACGAATGTAGACAAAATATCAGATACAACGGTATGCAGGGTAGAGAGGTCAAGATCGACCCGAAGAAGAAATATAGACACTAACTAAAGTCATTATGCAGTAGATAGCCCAAAGAGTTCAGAACTATAAAATTAAACAAGCAAAACTGAGCTAAATATAACAAAACACCCGGACGAAGTTTAAGCAAGGACATGATTGTCAAAAATAGATGAATGGTCTGTCGATTTCCAGTTAGCACAAAGAAATCAAATTCAAACAGTACGCAACCCAAATTAATCTGTCAACGGGATCCAACAAAGTACGAAGTTCTACGGATTAAAACAAGCACGATAGACAAGAATAACATGAGAAATTAAAACCAACCGGGTTCAATGGCAGTAATGAAGTGGGTTAAATCAAAGGGATAAACGATTTTACATTTCACCTAACCCCTGAATCAAAAGCCATGAATGTCCTAAATCATACGGTAGATGCAAGGAGAACAAAAAAGGGTTGAGCCAGATTAAGGTGCCGACATGCCACCTCAAAACCCAACAAATTTCAGGATAAACATCAAATAAAAAAATTCAGCCATAATGGAGTTGTATCGATCGAGCAAAAGAACCGAAACGCACTGCAATTTCAAAAAAGTATTCTCTCGGTTAGGATTATGTACGATTTTGCAAAATTACAAAAAATTTACCTGCAGATGGCCATGAAAACACAATAAAAACAGATTAAATGCCAGATGAAATCGAATGGACAAAGAGAGTGTAAAGAGGCAGAACACAGCCACTGTAAGCGCGTTTCATTCTACCGTGAATTCAACCAGAACTTCACAGAAACGATGATTGTTTCCTGTTCAAACTTGCCATTATCTCGGTTTTATTCAGGTCTGTAACAGATTAAGCGAAAGAGAGAACCCATCTTTGGAGAAAGTCGAGACCATACGCGAATATGATTACCGTCGGGTTATGTTCAGAAAAAAATACAAACAGAAATCAGATATAAATAAAAGGGAAAATGCTAGGGACCATCTTAGCTTCGAGTTCCTGCAATCGTAATCATGGACCTCAAAACACTCAAGGAAATCATCAACAAGAATACTAAGCGCAACCAGAAGGAGTATATTTGAGATGACAGTGACAATAGAAAGTTACCAGATGATAAACCCCAGCCGAAACTGATGTGAGCACGAGCAAATCTTGTGGGGAAAGTGTAGAGCTCACTCGCAAGTGAAGGAACCGAAAGAGTTGAAGATTTTATGCTCTTTGCGCCAGTTTGGATGAACAAAATTATCGTGAGAGAGATGAAGAGAGGGCAGAGCCGTGAGAGAGATGAAGAGAGGGCAGAGCCGGTATGTTCTTGTTTCGCCAGTGAAGATTGCCAAGTTACCGAGAGTGAGATGAAGGAAGTACATGTATGTTCTTTGTTTGTTCAGTTGAGTGAGTAAAATTGTCGTGAGGAAGACGATGAACAAAGGCACGGAGGGTTACAAATTACAATGAAGATAATGAAGAAACATGGAGCAGATGCTCCTTGTTCGCCGGTTTTTGTTTTAGCCAAAGTGAGGAGATAGAAAGAGGCGATGAATGTGTGTTCTCTGTTCACCAGCTAGTGTAAAGAGAATGAAGAGAGCAGGGACAGATGTTCCTTCGTTCGCCAGCTTAGATAGCAAAATATTGATGGGAAGGAGAAATGAACAGAGGGAAGTATATTGTTCCTTGTTTTCCAGGTAGGATGCGAAATTACCGTCCGTGAGAAGATTGCAAAGCCGGGAGCATGTATTTCCCTGGTTCGCCAGCGCGGTGAAGGAATGAAACAGAGCAGAGCTTGACTCCTTGGTCGCCAGTTAGGTTGCGAAAATTACCGCCGGTGAAGGAATGAAACAGGCGCAGGGCACATACCTCCTTGGTCGCCAGTTCGGGTAGCAAAATACCGTGAGTTTTGTTTTTGGTTTTACAGCAGCATGGAGAGGGGTAGTCGCTGGGTAGGGAGTGAGGGGGTGATGGTTGTTCTTTATTCTGTGCGAAAGGAATGAAGAAGAAGGTCCTCTTTGTTTTTTTTTGAAATGGAAGAGGATGATCGATGTACACAGTGATGGAGAAGAAGTTGGTAGAGCAGGCACGTCTCTTGACTGCCAGTTTGGCTTGCAAATTTTTGTAAAAGAATGAAGAGGGAGTTGTATGCTTCTTGTATGCAGGTAGGTTGCAAAACAAAAACGTGGGTGAAGAGATGAAGAAAGGGCTGAGCATGTATGTTCTTGCTTTTGCCAGTTTGATGGCAAAATTGCCGTAAGAAAATGCGCTGAGAAGCAGTATGCTTCTAGTCACCAACCATGTGAAGAGAATGAACAGAGGGGAAGCAGATTTGTCCCTCGTTCAGCAATTGAGTTTTGTAAAAATGAAGAGAATGAGCAGGGCCGGCACGTTTATTATTCGACAACAGTGTGAAAAGAATGAAGGAAGGTGGCGGATGATCGATAGAATGGATAGAAAGGAATGTATTGGTGGCGGCTGCTCCCTTGTTTTCAGGGTTGAAAATGGAGTGTGAGCTACGGTTTGTTGTATTTTTCTTTTATATGGAAAGGAACAGGGTTTTAGGGCTTGAATTGTGAGTATGAATCAACAGTCGGGATGAATCGAGGTGCATCAACAGCCAAGAGTAAGCCAACGTTTTTTTTTGGTGTGAATGGAACGAGCAGGAGAGACATTTTATTAAAAAAATTCAACCAACTAGCAACTCTAGATTCGAACGCTAGACCTTCAAGCTATTCAACACCCACAATTAACCAGCTAAGCTACAAAGCAATTCAATATAGCAATGCAGGAAATAACAAATGAGCTCTAATGCGAGCTAAACATGGAATAAAACATGAACATGAAGTACCGATAACACTAATAATAATGATAATATGTACATAAAATGATGAAAATGAGTAATAAAGAAAATACAAGTAGAAATATCAATGACATGAAATGAGATAAAGTAAACAAGTATCAAAATAGCATGAACCAAAATAAAACGAATAGGCAACTAAATTAACGAATAAACAGAATTAACTAGCCTAAAATAAACTGAAAATAAAGTGGTGAAATAAGTAAATAACAAAAAGGGACGGATTTGAAAACAAATGCTTTGAAAATTGATTTTAAAAATTTTTACCATAAAATGACAGTTTCTGGTATGCACATGAACAAAAAAAAAAGTGATGACTCTCTTATTTTTTTTTATCTTTTGGATTTTTCTTTATAGGGTGAGAATTTTTGGTGTCTACAGATGGCTCCCCTTGATTCAATTTTGCAATCCCTTGCAGAATTGAATCAAGGTTGAGAGGGCGCCAAAAATTCTCACTACGGCTTTGTGGTGCAACGAGATGCGATTGTGAGGAAGATAATGCATGAATGTGACGGGAAGTGATATGACAGCTGAATGCACGAGGACTTATTACGAGCCTCAACTGGACCTCTTGACATCTAGTCCTAGGACTTATGACAAGCCTAAAATGCTAACAATGGATTGGTTTGGGGTGCACGAGGACTTAGGAGAGCCTCAACTGGACCTCTTGACATCTAGTCCTAGGGCTTATGGAGCCTAGAATGCGATTGAGAGTACGAGGACTTAGGAGTGCCTTAACTAGACCTCTTGACATCTAGCTATAGGACTTATGACGAGCCTATAATACTTTTGATTGTGTACCGTACTAGTAGCGTAATAGCTGTCTAGCAGGTGTAAAACGAAAGGCGACCGTACTAGTAGCACAGTAGCTGTCTAGCAGGTGTAAAACGAAAGGCGACCGTACTAGTAGCGCAATAGCTGCCTAGCAGGTGTAAAACAAAAGGCGACCGTACTAGTAGCGCAATAGCTGTCTAGCAGGTGTAAAACGAAAGACGACCGTACTAGTAGCGCAATAGCTGTCTAGCAGGTGTAAAACGAAAGGCGACCGTACTAGTAGCGCAATAGCTGTCTAGCAGGTGTAAAACGAAAGACGACCGTACTAGCGCAATATGTCTAGCAGGTGTAAAATGAAAGGCGACCGTACTAGTAGCGTAATAGCTGTCTAGCAGGTGTGAAACAAAAACGACCGTACTAGTAGCGCAATAGCTGTCTAGCAGGTGTAAAACGAAAAATTCGACACACTAGTAGCGCAATAGCTGTCTAGCAGGTGTAAAACGAAAGGCGACCGTACTAGTAGCGCAATAGCTGTCTAGCAGGTGTAAAACGAAAGGCGACCGTACTAGTAGCGTAATAGCTGTCTAGCAGGTGTAAAACGAAAAACGACACTAGTAGCGCAATAGCTGTCTAGCAGGTGTAAAACGAAAGACGACCGTACTAGTAGCGCAATAGCTGTCTAGGTGTAAAACGAAAGGCGACCGTACTAGTAGCGTAATAGCTGTCTAGCAGGTGTAAACAAAAAGACGACCGTACTAGTAGCGCAATAGCTGTCTAGCAGGTGTAAAACGAAATTCGACACACTAGTAGCGCAATAGCTGTCTAGCAGGTGTAAAACGAAAGGCGACCGTACTAGTAGCGCAATAGCTGTCTAGCAGGTGTAAAACGAAAGACGACCGTACTAGTAGCGCAATAGCTGTCTAGCAGGTGTAAAACGAAAGGCGACCGTACTAGTAGCGTAATAGCTGTCTAGCAGGTGTAAAACGAAAAATTCGACCGCACTAGTAGCGCAATAGCTATCTAGCAGGTGTAAAACGAAAGACGACCGTACTAGTAGCGCAATAGCTGTCTAGCAGGTGTAAAACGAAAGGCGACCGTACTAGTAGCGTAATAGCTGTCTAGCAGGTGTAAAACGAAAGGTGACCGTACTAGTAGCGTAATAGCTGTCTAGCAGGTGTAAAACGAAAAATTCGACCGCACTAGTAGCGCAATAGCTGTCTAGCGGGTGTAAAATGAAATGCGACCGCACTAGTAGCGTAATAGCTGCCTAGCGGGTGTAAAGATGCGTCAGATAGTGAGCAAATTTTGTGGGTATATGCGAATGATATGTGATGTGAGGTTGTTAACCAATGTATTAATTGAATTAAACTCCCTGTTTGTGGAAGTAGGTTTTTGTGTGAGCAGATGGCTTTATAGTAACATCAAAACTTCAGGGTGGCTTCGGTGGCTCTGACATGGCTTCAAGGATCTGAGATGGCTCCAACATGCGTTGATGGCTCCAGTATGCGCTGATGGCTCCAGTATGACCAATGGTCTCGGGGTGGTTGGTGGGTTTGACGTGGTTGGTGATTTTGTGGCATTTGGTAGGCTTTGGTGGGCTTTGATTTTCTTTGAGATTTTTTCAAGGTGGTTTGATGGCTCCGATGATGGATTTATTGTTGTTTGACGGGATTTGTTGTGGACTTTGTAGTGAGTGAATGGTTTTCGATGGGTGAATGACGAAACAAGTTGCATGACTTTATTGGTAGTTCCCATCATGGTTCAATGATTTCCATAGATGGCTTCGGGATGACCTTGTGCCGATTGAGCATGACGACGCTTTGGTTGGTTCACTTCGTTGGCACTGAGGGGAAAATGGAAGTTTCCACCTTTGATGTGGTCGCACCCTGGACGGGCTGCCTACGTACTCAATTCCATATTGAGATCAGACCATACGTAGTTCGATACTCTGTGAGCAAGGTCTTGGTGACAAAATGGCTCCGACAGGGATTTGAAGTGGCTTTTGTATTGTTCTCGAACTGTTGGGATGGCTCCCGTGTAGCTCTGGAGATGGTTTCAATATTTGAGGATGGCTCCTACATGGCTCCAGCTTGGCTTTGGGAGTGATGTCGACGAGGCTCAAGCATGACACTGGATGGCTCCGGGGTGGTTTCTGCATGGCTCTCGAAGGGCTCTTGTATGATTTCGATATGGCCTCGGGATGGCTCCAGGTTTGACTTCTTTTGATCGGGAGTTGTGCTTCAATAATTGCAACTGTAGTCGACTTTCGGCGAGACTAGGCAAAGTCCTTGCCAGTCGGATGAGGAAGATGGGTTTATGATGCATATGCGGTTTTGGAGGGAGAGTATGGTCCTATCTCTATTAATATGAGGTTTACAAATATAAGACATCTTTAGTTCGATCTTGAGTGATTGTTGAACTGGAATGCGTGAATCACTTTCCTCTCATGGAGGGATGTGGGTCAATCTCTCGTGAGTATGGCCGTGTGTGCTAATGTCGTGATGATACTCTTGATGCTCAGAGCAGTATTTTCCTGAGAATTTCTTTTCGAGGTTATGAACTTTCCGTTCCTCACAAATTTCTCACCTGCAATGGGGTAGGCTGATTATGATTTGGTAGTTTAATCGGAGAGTCACTCGCACTCTAAAGACCTTGTGAAATTAGGTCACACTCATTCGCTTGCGGTCCTCTTTGGTATGATGGGACATGTTGATAACAAGTACGAAGCTTATGATTCATGTTTCAGATCCGGTACTTTCAGTTATCGCTCATTAACTTATGAGTCAGAGGTCTTTATTGGGTTGTAACGGGGCTGAGGGGTATGATGTATGTCACACGGGACTGTGGGATTTATTTGGGAATTGTGGAGCTTTTGTGAAATAGAGGACGTGTTTCACCTTTGCCATGGGTGGAATGATTGGACGGGTTTTGATAACCTTTTATTGGTTTCTACGGGACATCATTGGTCCTTCTGATTTGGATTTCTCCTTCTTGCCTCTTCTGGTGTTCGATTTGAACTTTCTTCTCATTTTTTTTTTGAAATTGCATTTGGCTCATCAACTTTCTCAAGCGTTCTCTGCTTTGTATTTTGGCTTTCAGCTTTAGAGTTGCATTGACTCATCGATCTTCTTGAACATTTTCGGTGTTCTTTTTTGGTGTTTGGCTTTGGAGTTGCATTGACTCACTGATTTCTTCAAGCATTTCATTTGTTGTTTTTGTGAAGATGGTGGGGGAGAGACCATGGCTCGGGCTCCTTCGAGATCCTCTATTGCAAGGGTGAGTAAATATGTGTATGTGAGTTGGCATGTTGTGGAGTTCACAGAAAAAGGTTTATCGTGAAAAGCTCAGCGGGGCTCACTAAGGGATTATGTATAGGGCAGTCAGAGCTTTTTTGGGTTTTGTGGAGATTTTGATTCCTAAGTGCCTCGTCATTCTCATTAGTCAATGATTGTTTCTTACTATTCTCAGATCTTTGCATGAATCACAGTTCGTATCCTGTATATCGACATTGATCTCACTATGTATTGTGTCTCTCCATGTGATGAAGGAATGCACATGTCACTCATGGTTTTACCTCTATGGACTCGCTCTATCTTCCCTCATCGCTCAGTGGATGGTCCAATACCCTCATTTGAAATTCGAGAGAAAATACTGCTCTTCACACACTACTCACTTGGTTTGTGGTGCTGATTTTGATTAGGCCCTTGTGTTCATTGACGGGTCGAGAGTTCAGTGGTTCAAGCACTCTGTTCAATAGATCTCTTAAGATTTTCCGAAGATGTCATTTCGATATGGGAGTATGCAAATGCAATTATCTACCATGCGATGTATTGTGGTAATATGGAATTACTATGTATAGGATGCATGAAATGCTGAAAATGATGAATGAAGATGGTTGACTGAATGTTTTTTTTTGGACGCAATGCATGAGTGGTAAGGTTATGGCTAGTCTTGCTTGAGTCGTTTCCAGTTGATGGTCTATGAAGATCATCCCGTCATTGTAAGCCCCGAAGATGGTCTATGTGAGAGAAGCTGTTAGGTGTGATGTGAGAGAGGTTGTGTCAAAAAGATATTCGGTTGATGATTGGCTTCTGGAGTTTTGGGACTTTTAGGGAGTGACCACTCCCGCATGGTGGTCCCACGGCATGACAGTCACTGCATTTTTGGGATTTTTTTTTTGATATATGGTTTTTTTGGATTTTTGAATGTATGCATTTTTTTGGATTTTTTTTTTGGAATATGATTTTTTTTGGGGATTGGCTTTTTTGTGGTTGTTGGTCTCTATGTACATGGAATGCCGAATGGGAAGATGCTTGAATCCTTGGTATTTCTTGCTATCACTTCGAGGGTCACGCTTTCACTCGTGGGCAAACACAGTTAATCACCTACAGACACAGTCATTATAACAGAAAAAATAATGTGACAAATGTGAATGTTAGCATGCTTTGAAAAAATGGAATGAATGCTTGTGTGTGATGTGTTGGGAATGCAACATGTGATTATACAATTTTTCTGAGATGGGTGTGATTCATGCATGATTGATGAATGTAAAATGACCAAAAATGGGAAGAAGCAAGTCATATGTGCTAAAAAAATCAAGTTTTTAGAAAAACAGTTTTGAAAACACGTGTTTTCGAAGTGATGGATTTTCTCAGTAGGAATTTTGATACTCAGTCATTCGCAAATGAAGTAGGGAGTGGGGAACCCTATACACATTGATCTAAATAAATTCAAAGGGAATGTACAACCTATACACAAAGTCTATTCAGAAATTGACAAGAGAGAAAAGAATGCTAGGGGAAAGCCTATACATCAAATCTAAAAGTCATTAAATGGGGGAGTTTTGAGCTAAACTTCTTCTGAACTCTTCTGGTCTGTCTTCGGGGTTCAGGCTGACTGCTCACGCTCGGACTCCTGGTTGGCTGCTCGCTCGTCTTTGGGCTCTTGCGGCGGAGCAGTATTGTGACCAAACAAAACGGGTTTGGTGTTCCTCTGATTTTTGGTTCAACTGCTGTTATTGATCTTCATGTGCTCCACTTGCTCCAACAAGGAAAATGAGGGGTGTTTCTTTTTTTTTTAGAAAGGAAAGGTGAATGATCGAGCACAAATTCTTTGTGAAAATCCACCACTTTTGTGAAAACACGAAATGATTAGTACACTCCATGGTAATAACCGCTGCTCTTGAAGGTGGGTTGAACTTCAAAAATAGCGGGTCACAACATGGGGACTAAATCATTTATTTTGAAATACATTTAAGAAAACCGACTTTGAAAACTGTTTTTGAAACTATTTTAAAATAAAATCCGTGAAAAATGTTGTTTGAAATTCTTTTGTAACAAGTAGAGTTTTGAAATCTGTTTTTGAAAATAGTCTTTGAAATAGCATTTGTGAGAAGTGATGTTTGAAAATCATTTATAAACAGTAGATTTTTGAAATCCGTTTGCAAACTGTTTGACAAAGTTTATTTTTTGGAAGAGTTTGATTGAAACCGTTTTGAAATCTGTTTTGGAAATAACAATTTTGAAAATCATTATTTTTTTGAAATCCGAGGATGACTTTGAAGATATTTCATTAGAGTGTTCGACATGATTCATTTCCTGATTTTTGCTAATTTACAACGTGATCACACATAGATGTAAGCGCAAAGTAAAAATCGTGGCTGATTTTATGTGGAGCTGAGTGTGAATGATTGGGATAATCACCTTCCAGGTCAATCAATGCTTCCATACCACCGGGGGAACCATCGTCCCTTCACTGTTCATCTCTCGGGATTTATCTCTGTTATGCCTTGTGGGGCATGTCATCAAGAAAATCCGGAGTGCTTAAGTTCGAAAGGTCAGGATACCCGAAGTGATACACACACGAGCCACGGTCGGGGATTATCACAACATACTCACTTTTGGGAAACTTGGGGAAGTACTGCATGGGAACGGGTCTCCCCTCGTCTGCACGATGAAATGTGTCTAAAGTCCAAATTATTCGCTGACTACGCTATGTCATGTATGGGTATCCGTAAATACGGGATCCGCTATGAATTTGTAGCGCGACATTGGGCTTTAAAGACACCCGTGGTGCAGAGGAATCATGAAGAACTGAGCCCATGCAATCTTCAGGGTAAGACAAAGGGTGGTCAGACAGACGGCATACAAGGGGGTGACTACCCATAAAACCCGCCTTAGACACCGGACCAGGTTGCTGGACACTGAAGGCTCAGAGTTCACTATATGCTGGCTTTGACTCGGATAATGGAGGATATTTTTGGATCATGAGCTCAAAGCGTTGGTCGGAGACCGTACCGCCTCGTGGGTTTGTTCACTGAGAGAGTGACCCTAGCTCATGGGGAATCAACCGTGGACAGGTTGGGGATCCCGTGACATCGTGGGTAAATCGGGTGACACAGAGGAATGCATGTCCTAAGCTACCCACCCCATGCACCCCACAATCACAATAAAAATATGAAAGCAGTAAATAAACCAGATGAAGTTAGTACCAACCTATGTGTGGAGGGTGATTTTTCGGTATGAGGGGGGGTCTATCTAAATATGGTTCTTGACTGAAAAGCCTAGATCCTAAAATGCCATTCTGTGGAGGGTGAAAACCCGTTATTCTGGCATCCCTCAAATACCTACTTTATCGTCCGTCTTTCCCAGAAAGCATATGGGGAGTATAGTGAACACTACACCCGCTCTCAATGGGCTCCACGCGGACTTATGCCTCTATAAGGCGGAATTGACTAGAGTCGCCACCTAGTTTGACCTAAGGAACTAGGAAGGGAAGATGAGGGTTCTAAGAACCGTTAGTTGACTCTGAGGTTGTTCCCTATGGATAGGACTAATCTGGTCATTTGTAGAGATTCTATGTTGGGTTCGCACTGGGTTACACCCCTCAGAAGTGGCAACGACCACGACTTCGGATTGGTGCCCGAGGAAACCTCGATCTCCAATTGTCGGGATTGCCTTCTTTCAAAACCTTTTTAGAGAGATTAAGTTAAAGCCAAAGGATAGGATTAGGACAGGAAGAGAAAGAGAATGGATGAGGTGAGCTTTTCTGCCAAGCTAGCGCCAAGGGGAGGAGTTGGTGAACTCAGATGAGTAGAGAATGAAGATTTGGGAAGAGTCTGAGGTCGAGTGAATAGACAAGACTTGGAGTCTGGTGGTTTGAAGTTTGTGGGAACCTAAGGAGGTTTGAATGTTTTGAGAGACATGAGAGCCACCTCAAGGGGAAAGGGTTTTTTGTTTGGAATGGGGTCGCACCCTAGATGGGCTGCCTACGTACTCAACTCCCTGTCGAGATCAGACCTTACGTAGTTCAGGCCTTTGGGATTTGGGAGTTTTAGGGGTTTTGAAGGGATTGGGGTTTTGACCTTTTGGGTCTTTGAGGAGTCAAAGAGGTTTCGTGGTTATTTATGAGAGTCGACAAATTATCGGGTTTATTTTGGAGTTTGAGGTGTAAAAAGTATGTGAAACACTCGGGTCTGTGAGATGTTCGAGGCTTGAAAAGGGTTATCGAATTCGAGAGGTTCAGCTTTTGGGAGCTGAGGATTTTCGAGGTATTTGAATTTGATGAGTCTATTAAGATGTCTGAATCTGTTGAACTGTAGAGGACATTCGAGTCTCTGAGCTGTTGAGACGGTCGAGTCTGTTGAACTACTAAGACGTTCAAGTCTGTTGAGCTGCTGAGACAGTCGAGTCTGTTAAGTGCTGAGACGGTCAGGTCTGTTAAACTGCTGAGACGTTCGAGTCTGTTGAGCTGTTGAGACTTTATAAATTAGAGATGCTGAGTTCAAGAGAATTTGGAGTTTCAAGGAGTTTGAGAATTATTATGTTTGGAATTATTTGGGATTGAAATGAAGTAGAATTGAATTGGGAATGAAGAGGCTTTTGAATTGATTGATTGAAATTGAATTGATTCTGGATCGGAATGGATTTGGATCGGATTGGACTGAATTGTTTGGAGGAATGATTGTCAAAATTGTCTCTCTTAAAGTTTTTGGAACCGAAAAATCTTTTTTGTTGTAAAAGGGCGGATAATCCGAGGGATACGCTATGTACCCCCTCACCCTCGACATGACACTAATTAAGGTAAGTGCCTAGGCTCGAAAGATGGGGCAATGAATTTTGTCAAAAATAGGATTCTGAAACCCCCAACCTTGATATGTGGTTTAAATATCAAAACTATGTTATATAAAGGCTAAAAAGTGCCTTAGAAACCTCAGTGGACAATTTAAAATATAGTAAAGTGCAATAAAGCACTAAGACACAGTATGAGCAAAAACATGCTCTAAGCTATGAGTGAACTTGGTTAGGACCCAAAGAGCCTACCAAGACTTAATAACATTTAATTATGATTTATATAAGGCTAATTAAGTCCTTAGGAAACCTTGGTAGACAATGAAACCAAACAAAACACAAATAATACTTAAAGTCATAAGAGCAAAATGTGCTCTAAGCTTGGGATGAATTGTATAAGACCTAATGGTCATACCTACCTTATTTATATGTTAATGAACTATTAAATCAATTACGAAGAAAACCAAGCTCGAAAAAGTTAAACGCAAATGTGCTTTAAGGAGTCTTAAAGCACGTTTTTGAAAAATTGTCTGTAAAATGAGTTTGAATGGCTTAATGTTCCATCATTACTCTTTAATTAACAGTGTGTACTATTAGTATCACATTGGGTGGCTATATCAATGGGAAATCAAAAATTCACTTCTATGTGCCTTGTTTAGTGAATAGTGATTTTTATAAGCTAGTTTGTAACATATAATGTTATAAGTATTAAATTGACAAATAAAGACTAAAGTGCCCTTCTAACTAAATGGGGCCGGTTTTTCAAGGAGTGGAGTCACCAAGTTGTAAAAGAAACAAATAAGTAAAGTAAAGCTTAAAGTAAAGTACTATTTTGCTTTATAACATAAATATCTCCAAAAGCAAACTCATCTTCTCATTTCCTTCTCTTCTTTTTTTCACACGGTTTCTTCACCTTCTCCTTTCCTCCATTCGATTTGCAACAGCTCCTCTCTTCTCCATCTTCATTTCCTTGCCAAATCCAACTCCATGCTCCAAATCAAATTCTAAGACCATATTTGTCTTAGTTAGGTCAAGCTCTACACTTCTACCTTTTCAAATCTTCAAGAGCTAAATTTTGGTGCCATGGAGAATCACCATTGAGGAGCTGAGCTTGTGTTCTACACATTATTACTCTCCTTTGCTTCTAGGTAAGAATCTCAAAGAAAAATCAAGTTTCCTCTCCTTTTAGTACATGACCGAAAATTCACCCTCACCATGGTGTCTTTACCTTGCTTTTAGCTTCATTTGAATCTTCCAAGGGCTAGGAGGAGTCCTCTCTTGATACTTATTCAAGTTCTCTTCCAATTCCAAGGTAAAACAATTACCTTAATGTGTTAAAACAATATGTGTAACTAGGGTTTACAATGAGATGAAGCATAATGCTTGAATACTCATTCTATTATTTGTACATTGTCTAGAAGTTGACAAACAAACCAAACACCCCACCGGTTTTACAAGGAAACAAAAAGAAGTTTGTGAGGACAAAGAGGTAAACAAACTATCTCAATGTAGTTTAAATGCCTTAGGAAAATGAGCTTGATTTGCTTAATAATACCTAAGGAGCCAATTGTGAATGAGCTAGTAAAATGTTCTCTAGGAGACTAGTAAAGAACATATGTATTGGTGTATGTATTTGCAGGTCAAAGGCATTACTTATGTGGGAAATTCAGTGTTTAAGGTTTTGCAATTTAAGGGCCTAAGAGCCATGTTGTTTAAGGGCCTAAGTGCCAAGCAATTTAAGTTATGCACTATAGTGATGTAGTGCTAAATGTGTGAAGTCTTGTGTATAAAAATGTGTTTGATGGATTTTAGGTGTTCTTGAATGAAATAAGGTAGAAACCTAAGTGTTGGATGTGAGTAAATACAAGAGAAGCTATGGCCAAATTTGGGGAAATGTGTGAGAATTCTAAGTGTTTTAAGAAAGTTTTTGGTGAACTAGGAAGTGTTAAAGGTGAATAAAGGTTTACTGAGAAGGAAAACATGTGTAAGGTGATTTAGAGTGATGCAAGGACTTAGGTGTTATCTTGGAAGTTCTAGGAATTCAATGAGTGTTATTAGGATGTATTTGAGTCTTGGAGAAGTTTGTTTAAGGTTTGGGTAATGTTGATGAATAAGGAGAATGATGTTTAAGTAAGGTTTTGAGAAAAGAATTCAAGAAGTTGTAAAAAGGAATTTAGTTAGTAAGAAAAGAAGTTTGAGAGATGATGTTAAGGTGTAGAGGAAACACCTTGGTGTAGTGGTCATTATTGGTGAACTACCACTTAAAAATCTTAAGGAGAAAACATCCCAAGTGCTAGGAATTTTGTAAGAAATTTGTGAATGATAAGATGGTTTTGGGTGAGTGATTTAAGAGTTTAGCACATGGCTAAAGGTGTATTTGATGTGCCAATGATGTTAGGAAAATTATGAGGCTTTAGGAGAAGTTTGGTGAAATTGGTTAAGTGTTTAAAGACTTGGAAATTGAATGTTTTGCCGTGTCCGAACTTCCGTCCGGACATGGAAGTTCGGACAGGCTCTTGGGTAAAGGATTTTCTCATTCTGAACTGTGTCCGAACTTGGGAAGTCCGGACACAAGTTCGGACGTGACTGTTTCTATCTGGGATTTACTCTCGAACTGTGTCCGAACTTGGGAAGTCCGGACACAAGTTCGGACGTGTGTATGGTTTTCAGTATTAGGTCGCGGCTTGCGTCCGAACTTGGAGGTTCGGACACAAGTTCGGACAAGGCGCTGTATGGACCAAAAACATTGTTTAAGGTGTGGAAATGATGTGTAATGATGGGGATTGATGGTTAATGATGTTTTGAGGTTGTTAAGGGCATGTTAGGTGAGTTTAAATGGCAATTAAGTGGGTGAAAAGTTGTATCAAAATGTAAAAGTAAAACAAGTTAAAATGTAAAGTTATGTAACAAAGTTAACGGGGAAAGTTAAGCATTAGACATTAAATAATCAAGCAAACCCCGATGTTAATAAAAACACATGTGATGTTAACAGTTGTTCGAGAATCGCTCGAGGGACATAAGTGGACGTGGTAAAGTGGACTCCGGTGACAGGTATGGTTTTCTTGCAACCTGTGTCCTACCGGATTACACCGGCTTGTATGCCAATGTGTTTTTCTGTATGTTTGCCACGTTATGAGATAAATCATGAAACGAGTTTACAGTCGTTCTTGTTATTGTATGTTTTCGTGCCGATACCGGTAACCTCGAATGCGCTTGAAGGGCTAGTTAACCACTATTAGGTAAACGTAGGAGAACGGTATCCGGTAACAACGTTTCCGACTTAAGGAACGTTCTAACCACGGCTATGCGTGAGTTGGTTATGTGATATTTGTGTGTGTTATTTGTATGTGAATGTATGACTCTCTCTTCCCTGTGTATGTCTAACAAGACTTAACCCCAATGTTTGTGATTTTTAATAAAGTTCAAAGTTGAACTACTAACAAGTGCTAACGGGGAGTGAGGAGTCCGGTCTGTTCCGGCCACGCGTGTGAGTATGGGGGTCGTTGTCATAGCAGGTTCGATCCTCTCTGTATGTTATGGTTGTTTTCCAATTTGGTTCCCAACCTTCCCTTTAGCTTAACCAAGGCTATTACTGACTCACGTCGGGCCACAGGGGCATACTATTGTTATGTTTGTTTCGGTGTGCTTGGATCACTATATCCGAGACACCTTGTGTTAAGTTAACCGTTCATTTAACGAGACGATAACGAGTTATGTAACGAGCTTATCATGAGACTGGCAACATTCTCTAGGCTCCAGTGTATTAACAATGTTTTGGGTCGGTTCCTAAGAGGACCATTCCCGTTATGTTATGTATCTTTGTTGTGGTGCAATATCCATTGCGGTGTTTATGTTGTGCACGTGGAAACGTGCAAAGTGTTGTTATGTAGTGTATGTTATATGTTGTAAAACGAGGAGTGTGTGGATCGTGGATATGAATCCCAGTTGAGAAAAGAGGCGTTTAAGGATAACCCGATTTAAGGGTAAGTCGTTGTCTGTTAAGGAAGTAGCTCCATTAGAGGAGGAACACCCTAGGAATATTGAATACCTTGAGTGACTTATTAGTAAGGTATATTATCCGTTTGTTGAGCCCGTTGAGGCGAAATGATTATGGTTGTGTGTTTACAGTGCATGCATGATTTAAAAATAATCAACCGCATGCTAAGACGACAATTAGTTGTGCGTGGCCCGATAGCATGTGGGCTGCGGGATTACCATACCAGCAAAGGTGCTGAGCCCCTTGGGGCCACCCTTTCTCTTCTTTTCCTATTTCAGGTACAGAGAGCTGGAAGCCGTCCGAGAGTAGGACGGGGTAGACATTGTACATGGGTAAACATTTAAGTGTATATACGTAGGTGTAGTAAGACCGAAATTGTTGTCGGCACCAGTTTATTAATACTCGGTATAGTTGGAAGGTGTACGTTGTTGTTGTTGTTAATGGAAAGGGATAGTAATTGTAGTCGCTCGGGAATTTAGCCCATCAGACCGGTACAATGTTGTGTATTAGCCTTGTTAGCCACGTGGGTGGCTAACGGCGTGTAACACCAACGAGTTAAGTAATGTGATGAGGTTGTTTTTCCGCTGCAGTTTATTGTAAGTGTGTTAATGTTGGATGGTGGTGTTACAAAAAAGTGTATCAGAGCGAAGTATCGCTCTGATGACTGAATTACCGAGCTTAGGAAGTACCGAGTTAGGATTTAAGTACTTTGGGTTAAGGGTTGAGTGATAGCGTGAGAGATACGCTAGATAGGAACTACCAGTGACTACTGGAAAACCTACAATATCCATCCCACCCTCCACAATCCCTGTTAATAACTTGGGAAACAACGCTAGAGAGATGGAAGTCCACTCTTACTCGGAATACCCGATCTGGCTGTTATTAAACACATCTAAAGGTCGGAGAACCTGTCACGGTAGATCCCGAAAACTGGGAATCCCGGAGACGTCTCCATCTGAACAATGTTAACCGCATTCCATAGCAAAGAATGAAGGATCTTGTGTATAGAGGAATAGAATTTCCGGCAACCTGGGTCGACATGCTAAGCAGTCGAGAATAACCAGTTTGCAACGCACCAACCGTGCAACAGGCAAGAAGTGGGTTAATAAAACCCGAGACGAGTGCCTACGGGACCACAATTGTTAAATAATACACCAACGGTACACCTACCGACAAGGGAACTGCAACGTAGTGCCCAAACAAGAGACAAGTCTTAGTAACCGCGACAAATACGTGGAACGGGCTACAAAGAGAATACAATACTAAGACAAAGGGGTCTCCCAGAATGGGAAACCCCTAGTTGATGAACGTCATGTGAAGACAGTGAGAAGTCACCTAGAAGAGTTATTATCAGGCAGTAAGATCAGTGAGGGCCAACAAGGCCACTGATGACTGTATGGTAAAAACAATACCACAACCGGTATGTGTTAAACCGATAGCCAGTTAGCATGGCGCACTTGCCATAGCAAGTGCTGCTATAGGGCTGTTCGGGAAATTTATAACCACTACAAGTACTTAGTAAATTACCATGAAGTTAAGTGTGAACATTAAACCATGGAAGGGCTTAACAGCCTGACCTTTGTAATTGGAAGTACACCAGTCAGCAAGAAGCTAGACTTGGTTAAGGTAAGAAGATGTTGTGAAACCATGAAAATTTTCTTTAAACCCAGATTTTTACAAACCCTTTTTTCAAACCAGATTCCTTTCAAACCAACACTTCTTTCCAACCTTCTTTTAAACCAAACCAGTAAAACCAAGGACAGTGGACAAGGATACAACAATGGATAAACTTTCCCTCGATTAAGTTCGGGAAGCAGGAATGAATATTGTCACGGGACAATATAAGGGAGTTGACAACATAATGCTTCACCTAGGCGTGTGACGGACACTACGAGTGTACCAACTGAATTGTGGGACGACCGCACTCCGATAGGAGCTTGTGGGCCTGACAGACCTACTTATGGGTTAGTTGGGTAGGTAGCAATGTATCAGTATGGTACCCCACATATGTATACGAGTGGAGTCCGAAACACGGGAAGTAGTCGACTCCGTCTACGGTCAGCTATAAATCAAACAAGAGCTAAGGATACAAGGGATAGTTGAAGCTAAGGAACTCAGTTAAGTTAACGAGACTAAAAGGATTAGTGAATCCTCTCAAGGAAATGTTTAAGAGTTAGGAAGTGCGAAGGGCACAAACTGTTATGTAAAGACATCACATATGTCTTAAGAATCCTTAGGGATAAAACATGTTAGCTGGAACGGTGACCTAGCCTGTACATGGCAAGTAGATGACTAATGTGGACACATTAATGTGCAATGAACGGGATGAAAACTCCCGGAATGAGTACTTACACTACTATGAAATGTTGATCTTCACAAGAAGAAGATAATAAGCCAATTAAGAACGCGAACGGCGTGGCTAACTCAATATATCAATAAGTGTGAACTAAATGTAAAAGCATAACTTAGCAAACACCCAGGAGCAATCCTTGAAGGGTGTTCGCATCAACAAGTGTTGCACGAAATGCATGACAGAAACACAAGGGTTGAACTAACACCCAGTTTAGACATGAGTTGTCAGGAGACGGACTGACAATCCTAAGGGGAATCCCATGAAAGGAACGTGATGCAACGACTTTCATGGAGCCCAATATAATATCCAAACCATGTAATACTGTACAGAGAAGTACATATGTGTGGACAGCCTACAATGAGCCCAGCTCAAGGCAATAAGGCTTATAAGCCATAAGCAAGATATGTTATATAAATTCGATTGATGATAGAAGTTTATGTTGTATAAGTGAATAGAGTGGTAAACGAACCACTAGCATTAAGAGTGGGGACCTCTCGATATTGTGACACCGCAGGAGCGGTAGTTATGTGAATCAAGTTCAAGAAATATGTTAAGGATGGACGACGTTATTACTGAAAAAGAGCAGTTAGCTTAATAGCATGTGTGTATAAAGTGAAACACCGAGCTGAATAATGTCGGCTTGTGACTCGAATGATCGATGCTCAAGGAGCATTCAGTAGTCATCCAAATGAGGATAAACCATAATACGAATGATATAAGTATATGCGTGGAAGTTAATGTGACAGTAAATACGATGTGAGTTAGTGTTATACAGGGAGTAAGAGCACGGTGCGCAACAAGCGACCGTTGTATAAATGTTGTTAAACGATAATATAACAGATAAGACCAGTTATGAGTTAAACTTAGTAGAGATGCAAGGTAAGCGATGTAAACAGACTGGGCAATAAGCCAGTGGTAGGTACTATATGATGAGGAACTCAGTGTGAATTCCATGGCGAGTCGCATAAGGGATTTACTGTCAAGAGTTTACGCCTCTGCACTCTGTATGACTGAGTGTTTTGGTATTGCACTTGCGCAGTAATGATCGAGTGGGATAGCTAGGAATTGGAAACATGTTAATGTGGAGCAATAATGTTATAAATGGCCGATGCATAGGAAATGCAAGGCCGCACCAATAAAACTTGTACAAAACCAAATGTGGAGACATGATTAACAGTAAGTGACTACCGTAGCACTAACTGTCAAATACCGGTATGGGATATACCCCAAATGTTGTAAATAGCTGAGAGAGCACTACACACTAAGTAGTAGCTCAATCTCAACCGACAATAAGTCGGTAGAAGCAAGTCAGTCATTGTGAAATACATAGCTGCATACACAGTAAATTATCATGGAAGTGGATGGAAAATTGTGAAACTCACCGAATCCGCTCAGGGTAAAAGATACCGTGCGTCAGTTGAGAAACCATTGTTACCAAGATGAAGGTGACAATTGGGGATGTACAATACAGTAAGAACAACAAATGGAGCAGTTAAGCTCTACAGTTATTAGAGTTTCGCAGCAGAACTAGTGAGCCAGTGATTCAAGTGTTGAATGTACATGGTGAACACGAGTGAATGGCTAATTATTAACGCCTAGCAGGCCAGAATCGAAACCAACTAAGAGTTTAAACAAACTCCAATGAGAATTCTTGGTTTAGGAACTAAACCGCCAATATGGTTAAGATCCTCTAATCAGAATCCATTGTGTAATAGACCGCGTGGAAGTTAAAACACTTCACGACGGCAGAACATTTAAGCCAATGGTTAGTGATTGATTACGTGGGCGTAATCCCTTTTAAGGGGGGTAGAGCGCAAAACCACTTAGTGTATATTACCGTACAAGTGTACGTAGTGTATGTGATTTATATTGTGCATAGCACAAAATTATATTATTGTTTTGATGATTGGTGTGTGTTTACGTAAACATACACATTCATTCATGGTTTAATTGTGGTAATTGTGCACAGAAGATGCGAATACCATTGTGGTAAGTGTGTTTATTTGTTAACAGTTGTGAGTGATAGTACAAGTGTGAGAGTAGAGAAACTCCCGGGGGAACAAAAGCCCCGACAATGTATAAATGTAAAACCAGGTGTTGTATTTTGATAAAATATATGTGTTATATATATATATACTTTATAGTGATGCATGAAAGGGTATGAAACCGACATAGAACCTAGTGAGAATAAGATTCCCTAGGCAACATGATTAAAGCGAATGGAGGTAACTGATGGACGGAGTTTTATCCTTGGAGATGTATGATCATGATTAGAATGATTTAAAAGATAGAAAATTGGAAATGAGTGATTTACTTGATGCTTGAAAATGAAGTGGGAGGTGGAACTTGATTTGCATGTGATCAAGGGAAGCCGAACACACAATTGGGGTGGAAGGATAGTTCAACACTGATGCTGATCACATCAGGGTTGGATGACTCTTGAAACTCCCTATAAGTGGTCACAAATAACCACGCTAAGGAAAGAAGCAAAGAGCTTAAGTTGGACTTGGAGTTGTGTGTGTTTTCAAAAGGATTTTCAATTGGTATTTATAAAACGTTGATAGATACTCTATATAATTAAAGTTCTCTTACTTAACCTCACAAGGAAATTTTAAATTTAAGTGATTGTTTTGACCTCCCAAAGGCACGGGGACGGAAGGTGTCCATCGCGACCGGGTTCTGCGGGATCACAGTGTATCAAGGATATTTTTGATTGCTATACATGCTCTGACATGTTGGTGGTATGTGTAATGAATGTTGTTTTGACTTGGATTTCCTAAAGTGTATACTATCAAGGCCTATGTGTCTAAAGACTGTTATGTTACCGGACCTATGTGTCCAAATGTTGTTACGTTACCCAAGACCAGTGAGTCAAAGGGGTTGTTATGTATGTGTAAGTGTTGTTAAGATACCCGGACCATAGAGTCCGAGGTTATCATGTGGATATGTTATGTTATGTGTGGATGTGAATGTGTTGCCCGGACCATTAAGTCCGAGGTTGTGATGTAAGTGTGTTTGGTTATGGAAGTTTATTTCCAAGTGATTCCTGTGTTCAAATCTAATGATGTGTGGAAAGTGTGAACTTCGAGGACGAAGTTCTTTTAAGGGGGGTAGATTGAAATACCCCAAACCTTGATATGTGGTTTAAATATCAAACTATGTTATATAAAGGCTAAAAAGTGCCTTAGAAACATCAGTGGACAATTTAAAATATAGTAAAGTGCAATAAAGCACTAAGACACAGTATGAGCAAAAACATGCTCTAAGCTATGAGTGAACTTGGTTAGGGCCCAAAGAGCCTACCAAGACTTAATAACATTTAATTATGATTTTATAAGGCTAATTAAGTCCTTAGGAAACCTTGGTAGACAATGAAACCAAACAAAACACAAATAAATACCTTAAAGTCAATAAGAGCAAAAATGTGCTCTAAGCTTGGGATGAATTTGTATAAGACCTAATGGTCATACCTATACCTTATTTATGTTAATGAACATATTAAATCAATTACTAAAGAAAACCAAGCTCGAAAACAAGTTAAAACGCAAAATGTGCTTTAAGGAGTCTTAAAGCACGTTTTTGAAAAATTGCCTTGTAAATGAGTTTTGAATGGCTAAATGTCCATCATTACTCTTTAATTAACATGTGTACTATATAGTATCACATTTGGGTGGCTATATCAATGGGAAATCAAAAATTTCACTTCTATGTGCCTTGTTTTAGTGAATAGTGATTTTTATAAGCTAGTTTGTAACATATAATGTTATAAGTAATTAAATTGACAAATAAAGACTAAAGTGCCCTTCTAACTAAATGGGGGCCGGTTTTTCAAGGAGTGAGTCACCAAGTTGTAAAAGAAATCAAATAAGTAAAGTAAAGCTTAAAGTAAAGTACTATTTTGCTTTATAACATAAATATCTCCAAAAGCAAACTCATCTTCTCATTTCCTTCTTTCTTTCATTTCACACGGTTTCTTCACCTTCTCCTTTCCTCCATTTACGATTTGCAACAGCTCCTCTCTTCTCCATCTTCATTTCCTTGCCAAATCCAACTCCATGCTCCAAATCAAATTCTAAGACCATATTTGTCTTAGTTAGGTCAAGCTCTACACTTCTACCTTTTCAAATCTTCAAGAGCTAAATTTTGGTGCCATGGAGAATCACCATTGATGGAGCTTGAGCTTGTGTTTCTACACATTATTACTCTCCTTTGCTTCTAGGTAAGGAATCTCAAAGAAAAATCAAGTTTCCTCTCCTTTTAGTACATGACCGAAAATTCACCTCACCATGGTGTCTTTACCTTGCTTGTTTTAGCTTCATTGAATCTTCCAAGGGCTAGGAGGAGTCCTCTCTTGATACTTATTCAAGTTCTCTTCCAATTCCAAGGTAAAACAATTACCTTAATGTGTTAAAACAATATGTGTAACTAGGGTTTACAATGAGATGAAGCATAATGCTTGAATACTCATTCTATTATTTGTACATTGTCTAGAAGTTGACAAACAACCAACACCCCACCGGTTTTACAAGGAAACAAAAAGAAGTTTGTGAGGAAAAGAGGTAAACAAACTATCTCAATGTAGTTTAAATGCCTTAGGAAAATGAGCTTGATTTGCTTAATAAATACCTAAGGAGCCAATGGTGAATGAGCTAGTAAAATGTTCTCAAGGAGACTAGTAAAAGAACATATGTATTGGTGTATGTATTTGCAGGTCAAAGGCATTACTTATGTGGGAAATTCAGTGTTTAAGGTTTATGCAATTTAAGGGCCTAAGAGCCATGTTGTTTAAGGGCCTAAGTGCCAAGCAATTTAAGTTATGCACTATATTGTGATGTAGTGCGAAATGTGTGAAGTCTTGTGTATAAAAATGTGTTTGATGGATTTTAGGTGTTCTTGAATGAAATAAGGTAGAAACCTAAGTGTTTGGATGTGAGTAAATACAAGAGAAGCTATGGCCAAATTTGGGGAAATGTGTGAGAATTTCTAAGTGTTTTAAGAAAGTTTTGGTGAACTAGGAAGTGTTAAAGGTGAATAAAGGTTTACTTGAGAAGGAAAACATGTGTAAGGTGATTTAGAGTGATGCAAGGACTTAGGTGTTATCTTGGAAGTTCTAGGAATTCAATGAGTGTTATTAGGATGTATTTGAGTCTTGGGAGAAGTTTGTTTAAGGTTTGGGTAATGTTGATGAATAAGGAGAATGATGTTTAAGTAAGGTTTTGAGAAAGAATTCAAGAAGTTGTAAAAAGGAGATTTAGTTAGTAAGAAAAGAAGTTTGAGAGATGATGTTAAGGTGTAGAGGAAACACCTTGGTGTAGTGGTCATTATTGGTGAACTACCACTTAGAAATCTTAAGGAGAAAACATCCTAAGTGCTAGGAATTTTGTAAGAAATTTGTGAATGATAAGATGGTTTTGGGTGAGTGATTTAAAGAGTTTAGCACATGGCTAAAGGTGTATTGATGTGCCAAATGATGTTAGGAAACATTATGAGGCTTTAGGAGAAGTTTGGTGAAATTGGTTAAGTGTTTAAAGACTTGGAAATTGAATGTTTTGCCGTGTCCGAACTTCCGTCCGGACATGGAAGTTCGGACAGGCTCTGTTGGGTAAAGGATTTTCTCATTCTCGAACTGTGTCCGAACTTGGGAAGTCCGGACACAAGTTCGGACGTGACTGTTTCTATCTGGGATTTACTCTCGAACTGTGTCCGAACTTGGGAAGTCCGGACACAAGTTCGGACGTGTGTATGGTTTTCAGTATTAGGTCGCGGCTTGCGTCCGAACTTGGAGGTTCGGACACAAGTTCGGACAAGGCGCTGTATGGACCAAAAACATTGTTTAAGGTATGGAAATGATGTGTAATGATGGGGATTGGTTGATGTTTTGAGGTTGTTAAGGCATGTTAGGTGAGTTTAAATGGCAATTAAGTGGGTGAAAAGTTGTATCAAAATGTAAAAGTAAAACAAGTTAAAATGTAAAGTTATGTAACAAAGTTAACGGGGAAAGTTAAGCATTAGACATTAAATAATCAAGCAAACCCCGATGTTAATAAAAACACATGTGATGTTAACAGTTGTTCGAGAATCGCTCGAGGGACATAAGTGGACGTGGTAAGTGGACTCCGGTGACAGGTATGGTTTTCTTGCAACCTGTGTCCTACCGGATTACACCGGCTTGTATGCCAATGTGTTTTTCTGTATGTTTGCCACGTTATGAGATAAATCATGAAACGAGTTTACAGTCGTTCTTGTTATTGTATGTTTTCGTGCCGATACCGGTAACCTAGAATGCGCTTGAAGGGCTAGTTAACCACTATTAGGTAAACGTAGGAGAACGGTATCCGGTAACAACGTTTCCGACTTAAGGAACGTTCTAACCACGGCTATGCGTGAGTTGGTTATGTGATATTTGTGTGTGTTATTTGTATGTGAATGTATGACTCTCTCTTCCCTTGTGTATGTCTAACAAGACTTAACCCAATGTTTGTGATTGTTTAATAAAGTTCAAAGTTGAACTACTAACAAGTGCTAACGGGGGAGTGAGGAGTCCGGTCTGTTCCGGCCACGCGTGTGAGTATGGGGGTCGTTGTCATAGCAGGTTCGATCCTCTCTGTATGTTATGGTTATTTTCCAATTTGGTTCCCAACCTTCCCTTTAGCTTAACCAAGGCTATTACTGACTCACGTCGGGCCACAGGGGCATACTATTGTTATGTTTGTTTCGGTGTGCTTGGATCACTATATCCGAGACACCTTGTGTTAAGTTAACCGTTCATTTAACGAGACGGTAACGAGTTATGTAACGAGCTTATCATGAGACTGGCAACATTCTCTAGGGTCACCAGTGTATTAACAATGTTTGGGTCGATTCCTAAGAGGACCATTCCCGTTATGTTATGTATCTTTGTTGTGGTGCAATATCCATTGCGGTGTTATGTTGTGCACGTGGAAACGTGCAAAGTGTTGTTAAGTGTTGTTATGTAGTGTATGTTATATGTTGTAAAACGAGGAGTGTGTGGATCGTGGATATGAATCCCAGTTTGAGAAAGAGGCGTTTAAGGATAACCCGATTTAAGGGTAAGTGTCGTCTGTTAAGGAAGTAGCTCCATTAGAGGAGGAACACCCTAGGAATATTGAATACCTTGAGTGACTTATTAAGTAAGGATATATTATCCGTTTGTTGAGCCCGTTGAGGCAAAATGATTATGTGTTGTGTTTTACAGTTGCATGCATGATTTAAAAATAATCAACCGCATGCTAAGACGACAATTAGTTGTGCGTGGCCCGGTAGCATGTGGGCTGCGGGATTACCATACCAGCAAAGGTGCTGAGCCCCTTGGGGGCCACCCTTTCTCTTCTTTTCCTATTTCAGGTACAGAGAGCTGGAAGCCGTCCGAGAGTAGGACGGGGTAGACATTGTACATGGGTAAACATTTAAGTGTATATATACAGTAGGTGTAAGACCGAAATTGTTGTCGGCACCAGTTTATTAATACTCGGTATAGTTGGAAGGTGTACGTTGTTGTTGTTGTTAATGGAAAGGGATAGTAATGTGTAGTCGCTCGGGAATTTAGCCCATCAGACCGGTACAATGTATGTGTATTAGCCTTGTTAGCCACGTGGGTGGCTAACGGCGTGTAACACCAACGAGTTAAGTAATGTGATGAGGTTGTTTTTTCCGCTGCAGTTTATTGTAAGTGTGTTAATGTTGGATGGGGTGTTACAGATTCAGAGAGAAACACCATGAATAAGATGTTCTCGGTCGAACCCTAATAACGTCTCTAACTCCCGAATTTTAAAAAAGTAAAACCGAAAACATTTGAAATCGAGCGGAAGGGAGTTAGACGATTCTAAAATCCCGACTGCAACTAGGAAGGTCGTTACTTCCCTAGCACCTGCCTTGTAAAAATCTAGGCTGCAGTTTGTCACCCTAATGCCCCGCCTAAAGAGATCCAGACTGCGACAAGGGAGGTTATGACCCCAGAGCCCCGCCTCGGATTTTTATTTTGGGAAGGGAGACAAGCGATGTTCTAACCATGGAGGAAATGATTGAAGGGGTTAGACATTTCTTGCTCCCTAAAAACGGTTTATTAGAGTTTTAAAAAAAAACTGAATTGGAAAACTTTTGAAGTTGTTCGGAATTCTCAATGAAGAAACACTGATTTTGAGAAATGTTTTTAGGAGAAAACTTTCTGTATATGTGAGAAGAACTTTCTGCGTTTGAGAAGAGTTTTCTGTGATGTGAGAAGAGTTTTTCCTTTAAAATTCCACAAAATGGTTTCTTTTGAAAACTTGGTGAAACTTGAATAAAAAGATGGTTTGAAAATTTGAGTAAAGAGATTTTCAGGATTTTTGAATTAAAGCTGAATAATGAGGAATGTTTTTGGATTTTTGGAGTTTGGATGGAATCTACAATTTGAGTTTGAATGGGATTGAGTTTGAATTGGATTGAATTGGGTTTGGATTGAATTGGGCTAAATGAATTGGGTTTGAATTGAATTTGGGTTAGGGTTGGAAAACGGCCCGAGTCAAAGTTAGACCAAGTCAAAATTAGGTCAAAGTTGGATTGGTCAAAATTCAGGTGAAGTTGGATTGGTCAAAGCTCAGGTAGAAGTTGGATTGGTCAAAGCTCAGGTAGAAGTTGGATTGGTCAAAGCTCTGGTAGAAGTTGGATTGGTCAAAGCTCTGGTAGAAGTTGGATTCGTCAAAGTTAGACTTGGTCAAAGTTGGACTTGGGCCGGTGTGGATTTGGGCCGAATGGATTCGAGTCAAATTGGATTTGGGCCTTGGGCCGGATTTGGGCCTTGGGACGGTGGTGGGTTTAGGCCAATGGTGGGTTTAGGCCGACAGTGGGCTTTGGCCGACGGTGGGCTTTGGGCCTGATTGAGTGATTTGGGCTGGAACATGGGTGAGAGATTTTGAATTAGGCAAATTTGATGGTCTAAAACCAAAGGGAGAATAATAATCTATGTACATATTTATTACTTTTTTTTAGGTGCATTTTAGGGTTTAGGGTGTCAACACCATGAGATAGGCCAATGGTCTATCAGTCCAGGGGAACACCCTCTATCCTAAAGGAATCATTATTTGCTTATAAATAAATGTGTGTTTTAGGTTTAGGATGTCACCACCATGAGATAGGCCAATGGTCTATCTGGCCAGGGGAACCCCTCTATCCTAAGGGCTTGGACCTAAGGACCATAACTAGGGCTTAGTAATAACAAGTCAACCCAGAACAAATAAACAAGAAAGAATTGAGGCAAGATGAATGGTTTAGATAAAACTAAGGTATATTACAAACTGATCACGAATAAAGGAAAAGAAACCAAGGTATTTACAAACAGAATGAGAAGAGTAGTGAAGTTACAACATAGACAGTAATGAAAGATCTGAGCATGAGTGAGAATCAAGCATTGGTTCGCAAAAGAAACGAGAGTCTAAGGACAAACCAACTTGGAATAAATTATCAGTCTCAAATGTTAAGCTGAATTAAAAGAACAATTTATCACCTCTGTTTTTCTTCTTAACAAAATTTGAATATTAATTAATCCTAAAAGTAATTGTCCAACGCTAAACATGCTGCTAAAACAAACAGATTGCTATTCCTTTTCTGCTAACCCTTTTTCGATCTGTTTTTCTTCATAAAATTATCAACCACTCAGACCCGAGCAGGGTTTCTGGTTGATTTTCAAAGCACCCGTATGTAGAGTGGAACACATTAACGCATGAACATGGACTCATTAAGCTAATGATTGCCTTTTCCTTTCAAATAAACTCCTGTTCGCAATTAATTTCAAGGTAATACGCCCCTACCATAATCTGACAACACATTGTCAATCATAAACAAATAGACTGTGACTACATACTCACCCCATGATACAAGAACATGCCAGTAAAGAATAAACAGATGCCAATATCATGTTTCAAATAGAACATTCCACATAGCAGTTTTAACAAGGTATAAGGCAGTACCAGAAGGGTGGCGACATCCCAGTTGCTGAATCAAAATCAATTTTGAGAGATGAAGAGGTTCAAGCGCGAAATGCGGTGGGAATGCTGGGATTTGTAGTGATTTCCGACAACGAGATGGATGGATTTTGACGGAATGGAGCGTTCTGGTTTTTGTTTTTGGACTTTTTAGTGTGAAGAAAACAAGGAAGCTGAGTGTTCTGTTCTTCTATAGAAGCTTCAATCCAGAGAAAAACGTGGGACGGGATGACTGGAGAATAAGAAAGATGGGGTTAGTCGGCTGGGACTCCTGGATCTGTACAGTAAGGGTTTTTTTTATGTCTCTTTATAATAAGAGACTAGGGTTTTCTAGAGAATGTCAAACTAGCTTTCTTGTTGGGCTAACTTAACAAAAGTGAGCTTTATTTGAGGCAGTTGGGTTGCAAAAATCGGACCCAAGGAGGATGGGCCACATCTATTTGGTCGAGAAAAGAAAAAGAGTTATGCTACTCCCGAGTATCGAACCGAGGGCTTTTGTATACCTCCCACAAATACAAACCAGCTGTGCTACCGCATCACTCAATATTTGAGTGGAGAAAATAGATATAAAACTGTGATACGAGCTGAAATAAAATAAGAGAATACCCTTTGCTTCCATCAAGATTTGAACTCAAGACCAATAGCTCTCTTAATAAACATAGTGACCAGTCATACTAATGCATAATTCAATATACAAATGAGAGAAATAATACAAGAGCTCTAACTCAAACGGTATAAACTCTAAAAAGGGATGGGTTTAAAATCGGATTGTCATTTGGAAATTCATTTTCAAAAAATCGTGTTTTTATGAAATGCTTTGAAAAATTAAAAAATGATGGTTTCGTTTTAGCACGCACACTAATATGTTTTTGAGAAAGAAAGGCGACGACCCCTCTTATTATTTCGGAATTTGCTTTATGGGGTGAGAATTTTTGGTGTCTACAGATGGCTCCCCTTGATTCAATTCTGCAAAACCTTTGCATAATTGGATCAAGGTTGACGGGACGCCAAAATTCTCACTACGGTTTTGTGATTTGATGGGATGCGATTGTGAGTGTATGAATGTGATTGAAAGTACGAGGACTTATGACGAGCCTCAGTTAGACCTCTTGACATCTAACCATAGGACTCATGACGAGCTATAATGCAATTGAAAGTACGAGGGCTTATGACGAGCCTCAGCTAGACCTCTTGATATCTAGCCATAGGACTTATGACGAGCCTATGATACTAACAATTAGATTGGTTTACGGTGCACGAGGGCTTAGGAGTGCCTCAACTAGACCTCTTGATATCCAGCCCTAGGGCTTATGACGGGCCTAGAATGCAAGTTCGGTACCATACTAGTAGCGCAATAGCTGTCTAGCAGGTGTAAAACGAAAGGCGACCGTACTAGTAGCGCAATAGCTGTCTAGCAGGTGTAAAATGAGAAGTCGACCGCACTAGTAGCGCAATAGCTACCTAGCGGGTGTAAACCGAAAGGTGACCGTACTAGTAGCGCAATAGCTGTCTAGCAGGTGTAAAATGAAAAGTCGACCGCACTAGTAGCGCAATAGCTGTCTAGCGGGTGTAAAACGAAAAGTCGACGGCACTAGTAGCGCAATAGCTGCCTAGCGGGTGTAAAACGAAAGGCGACCGTACTAGTAGCGCAATAGCTGTCTAGCAGGTGTGAAATAAAGTCGACGCACTAATAGCATAGCTGCCTAGGGGTGTAAACGAAAGGCGACCGTACTAGTAGCGCAATAGCTGTCTAGCAGGTGTAAAATGAAAAGTCGACCGCACTAATAGCGCAATAGCTGTCTAGCGGGTGTAAAACGAAAGTCGACCGTACTAGTAGCGCAATAGCTGTCTAGCAGGTGTAAAACGAAAGTCGACCGCACTAGTAGCGCAATAGCTGTCTAGCAGGTGTAAATGAAAAGTCGACCGCACTAGTAGCGCAATAGTGTCTAGCGGTGTAAACGAAAGTCGACCGCACTAGTAGCGCAATACTGTCTAGCAGGTGTAAAATGAAAAGTCGACCGTACTAGTAGCGCAATAGATGTCTAGCAGGTGTAAAAGAAAAGTCGACCGACACTAGTAGCGCAATAGCTGTCTAGCGGTGTAAAACGAAAAGTCGACCGCACTAGTAGCGCAATAGCTGTCTAGCGGGTGTAAAGATGCATCAGATAGTGAGCAAATTTTGTGGGTATATGCGGATGATATGTGATGTGAGGTGATTAACCAATGTATTAATTGAATTAAACTCCCTTTTTGTGGATGTAGGTTTTTGCGTGAGCTGATGGCTCCGAGGTTGCTTCAAAAGCTTTGAGATGACTTTTGTATGTTGATGGCTCCAGATTGCATCGATGGCTCCGCATGCCCTGATGGCTCCGATATGCAGTGGTTGCTCCGGGTCGCGCCGATGGCTCTAGTATGCACTGATGGCTCCAGTGTGGCCGATGATCCGGGGTGGTTGGGGGGTTTTGATATGACAGTGAACTTGAGAATGGTCGATGGTCTTGATGCGGTTTTGAAGTTCGAGGTGACTAATCGGTTGGCTCCATCTGATGGATTTGATGTGGGTGAACTTGTTATCATTCTAAATCGCCAAACATTGTTGGATGTCTTCGGTGTAGTTCTGATCATGGCTCCGGATGGCTCCGTCATAATTCGTGACCCCCATTGTGAGTAACGGCTCTGGGATGGTTCCGTCATAATTCGTGACCCCATTGTGAGTAACGGCTCTGGGATGGTTGGTGGGTTTCGATTTTGATTAGATTTTGAGTCAATGGTGGGTTGATGTGATTAGTGGATTTTGATGTGATTGATGTTTTTTGTGGTGATGAATGGCTTCGGTGTGGCTCCGGAATAGCTTCAATGTGACTCTGAGGGGAAGAAGCGGGTGTTTTTCCCTTTGAGGTGGTCGTACCCTGGACGGGCTGCCTACGTACTCAATTCCATATTGAGATCAGACCATACGTAGTTCGATCCTCTGTAGGCAAGGCCTTGGTGACGAAATAGCTTAGACATGATTTGAGGTGGCTCTCGTATTGTTCTCAAACTGTCGCGATGACCCTTGTGTAGCTCTAGGAATGGTCTCAATGTTTGAGGTTGGCTCCCGCATGGCTCCAGCTTGGCTTTGGGAGTGGTGTCGATGAGACTCGAGTATGACACTGGATGGCTCCGGGATGGCCTGCGTATGGCTCCGGACAACTCTAGAATGGTTCGATGTAGCTCGGTGATAGCCCGTGACAGCTCCGAAAAGGCTTAGATATATCTCGATGACAGCCTGGGATGGCTCTAGTTGACATCTTTTGATCAAAAGTTATGCTTCAACGAGACTAGGTGAAGTTCTTACCAGTCGGATGTTGAATGATTAAATGATTATGATGCATGCAAATATTAAATGCTAGATACGATGCAAAATGTGTATGCAATTTTTGGAGAGAAGGTACGGCCCTATCCCTATTAATATGAGGTTTACGAATATAAGACATCTTCGATTCGATCTTGAATGATTGTTGAATTGGAAGGCGTGAATCATTTCCTCTCATGGAGGGATACGGGTCAATCTCTCGTGAGTTTGGCTGGTGTGCAAAGCGGTGTGATGATACTCTCGATGCTTAGAGCAGTATTTTCCTGAGAATTTCCTTTCGAGGTTCTGGACTTTCCGATCCTTACAAATTCCTCACCTGCAATGGGGTAGGCTGTTATGTTGGTGCTTTATCAAAGAGTCACTCGCACTCTAAACCTGTGAGTAAGGTCACACTCATTCGCTCATGGTCCCTTTTGAGACGGGACATGTTGATAACAAGCGAAGCTTATGATTCATGTTTCAGATCCGATACTTTCAGTTAACGCTCACCAACTAACGAGTCAGAGGTCTTTATTGGGTTATAACGGGGTTGAGGGTATGATGTATGTCACATGGGACTGGAGGATTTGTTTGGAATTGTGGAGCTTTTGTGCAATAGAGGACATGTTTCGCCTTTGCCATGGGTGGAATGATTAGGCTGGTTTTGATAACCCCTTATCGGCATCTTCGGACATCATTGGTCCTTTGGTTTGGATTTCTCCTTCTTGCCTCTTCTTGTTCGATTTGAACTTTCTTCTCATTTTTGTTTTTGAAATTGCATTTGGCTCATCAACTTTCTCAAGCATTTTGCTTTGTATTTTGGCTTTCAGCTTTGGGTTGCATTGACTCATCGATCTTCTTGAACATTTTTGGTGTTCTTTTTTGGTGTTTGGCTTTGGAGTTGCATTGACTCACTGATTTCTTCAAACATTTATTTTGTTGTGTGAAAGATGGTGGGGGAGGGCCATGGCTCCGGCTCCTTTAGATCCTCTATTGCAAGGGCAAGTAAGTATATGTACATGGGTGGCATGTTGTGGAGTTCGCTGAAAAAGGTCATTGTGAAAGGCTCAGCGGGCTCACTAAGGGGTTATGTACAGGGCAGTCAAGCTTTTGGTTTTGTGGAGATTTTTATTCCTAAGTGCCTCGTCATCCTCATTAGTCAATGATTGTTTTCTTACTATTTCTCGGATCTTTGCATGAATCACAGTTCGTGTTTTGCTATCGACATTGATCTCACTCTAAATTATGCCTCTCCATGTGCTGAAGGAATGCACAAGTCGCTCATGGTTTTACCTTGATTGGCTCTCTTTACCTTCCCTCGTTGCTCAGTGGATAGTCCAAAAACGCTCACTTGAAATTCAAGAGAAAATACCGCTCTTTGCACACTACTCACTTGATTGTGGTGCTGATTTTGATTAGACCCTTATGTTCATCGACGGGTCGAGAGTTTAGTGGTTCACACACTCTGTTCAATCAATCTCTCAAGATTTTTCCAAAGATGTTGTTTCGATACGGGAGTATGAAGATGCAACTATCTACAATGCATTATGTTGTGGTAATATGGAATTACTACGTATATATGATGCATGATGTATTGACAATGAAAATGATTGAATTTTGGATTTTGGTTGAATGTTTTTGTTTTGGATGCAATGCATGAATGATAAGATTACACCTAGTCTCGCTTGCGTCGGTTCTGGTTGAGGATCCACGAAGTTCATCTCGCCACCAATGGCTCTTTAGATGGTCAGTTACTGAGTGGGTCCCGGAAGAAACATGATCCCACATGTTTTAGCTGTTATTCGAACCTTGACCGCTTAAGGAGTGGTAATTCCTACATTGCATCAGTCAACATGATAAAATCGTCTTGTTCTTCCCATGATTCTTGGATAGGTCGAATAGAAAGGGGAGAGGGATGGGATGCAACCCTTCATGCGCTTTCATGACAGTTGTAAATGAAAACATGACTCAACAACTTTCTGCCACTATCGCCATGGATTAGTACATGACCATGCCTAGCTCGGTGATGCCTTAGGAAAATGCGCCTTCGTGGCTTAGGATGGACGTCTTATCTCTAAAGAAGAGACGTCTCCTCTGTCTATCAGCTCTTGGATTGCGTTTCTCAGTGTGGTGCACTCGTCGGTGGCGTGCCCGCGAATCCGATGATAGTCACAATACTCATGTAATTGTGGCCCAAGCTTCTTCACCCTTGAACTGGTGTTGTAAGGTGCTAGGTAGCCTCCCTCGGTTAAAATTCTCCAGGCTTCACCGAGTGACATTCCTAGACCCGAATTCTGTCTTTGAGAGTCCTGCCCGGGTTGGTGGTATTCTCTTTGCATGATTGTTGGCTTTGGATCTTTGATTTCAGCATCTTCCAAAGCAGTCACAACCGCCATCAGTCGTCTGAAGTCGCATATCCCTAGATATTTCAGCTGATGTCGGTACACATCTTTCAGCCCGGAAATTACCATTCGCACTTGCTCTTCCTCATTGGGTCGGTTATTCATTTGTCCGGCCTTCACCCTCCATCGTTTTATGAATTCCCTCACGGGTTCGTTAGAATTTTGGCATGTGACCTCTAAATCTCTACGTGTAACTTCATGATGAAAGTTGTCGCCGTATTGAGAGAGGAAATCTAAATACAGGTCCTGGCTTGACTTTCCGTTTAGATCTATGCTCATAATCCATGAGTAAGCAGGTCCTTGTAGATAGAATCTAAAGCATGCGGCTTTCAGCTCGTCGGAGAGGCCATGGAGATTCATGAGTTTATCATATTTGTCGACATGATGTCTCGGGTCTCCAATTCCCTCATACTTCTCCATCTCAGGCAGACTCATGCCCTTTTGTAGACGAGCATCCGGATACGGGTTAGTTGGCTCCCAACCTGCAGACTTAAAGCGTCGGGCTAGCTCTAGTTCCGCTTTCAGTTCTTTCACTAATTCTTTCATTGGACTCGCTTTGAGATCAAGGTTTTGGATTGAAATATACGTTGTCTCAGGGTAGCCGGTGTCAAGAGATTGAGAGGGCAGTGTTGTTCCTGGGTGAGGATGTTGGCTAGAATTCGACAGGTGAGGAGGTACTTGCCAAGGAAGCACATATTCTTGTGTGGGCAAGGAGAGGTTTAAGCCAGAATACACCATGGGGGAAGGTGGGGCTTGTGCCTTTCCCTTATCACAGACCATTTGTGGTTGCCAATTCTCTCTGGTGGCGGGTGGGGTTCTCAGAGTTGAACTGTACATAGGTGAAGAAGGCATGTTTGGTGTTATTCGAACTTGGACAGAGGGAGCGTGAGGGTCCATTGCTTGAAACTCATAGGCATCATATGCAGAGTAAGTTGGAGACTCCTTGTAACTGCTATCCGACCCCGCGTATACCCTAGTTATTCTTCTTTGGACAAATTCTTCTATCTTCAGGTTTTTCTCCAAGTCATCAGCAAGGTCATGGATCAATCTTTCATGAACAAATTGGCCTTCGACTGCTTGATCATGCCGAGGGGCTCGCTCCATCTTTTCTGCCGTTGCTATAGGCAGACTGGTCTTCTTTCTTTCCAGTTGCCAATCACGAACACCTGCACGCACAAGGATTAGAATAGAAAGAGGTAATATCAGTATGTTTTGTTAAACAAAAATTTACTGCGATGAATGTGAATGATTGTTGGTGCAAAAATGATTTTTATTTATCTTGAAAAAGTTGTGAGATTCATGAAGTATTCGTATGATAAGCGTCACTTTATATCATCAATTTTTTTTAAAGGGGATATATCCATAGACACCGCAAATTTCACCCCATAAAGCAAAGTTTTAAGAGTGATAGATAAAACGTGAAGGGTCGTCTCGTATGTCCTTTCTTTTAAACAGGACGTGCATGCCAAAAGAAACCGAGTTTTTTAAAGACGGTTTTGAAAACATGTTTTCGAAGTGGTGGATTTGAACAATATGAATATTGACGCTCGATCATTCGCAAATAACATAGGGATTGGGGAACCCTATACACATTGATCTAAATAAATTCAGAGGGAATGTATAAACCTATACATGTAATCTATTCAGAAATGGACAAGAGGAAAGAAACATAGGGGAAAGCCTATACATCAGCAATCCTAAAAAGTCATTAAAAGGGGGAATTTTGAGCTGAACTTCTCTTGAACTCTTCTAGTCCGTCTTCGGGCTTCTAACTGACTGCTCACTCACACTCGGGCTCCTGATTGGCTGCTCAGCTCGCCTTCGGGCTCCCGGTTGGCAGCTTACTCGTCTTTGGGCGCTTGCGGTGAAGCAGTACCATGACCCAACAAAACGGGTCTGGTGTTCCTCTAATTTTCAACAGTTCGAACTCAAATAGGTGTTGCTAATCTGATGTCGTCGGCTAGCTGCACGGATTGGTGTGCTTCTGGCTTTTGGCTCACACCGCGTACTCGATCTTCATGCTGCTTCACTTGCTTCGACGAGGGGAATGAAGGATATTTTTGAGAAAGGAAAAGTGAATGATCAGCACAAAATCATATGTGAAAATCCACCACTGTTGTGAAAACACGAATGATTAGTACGCTCCACAGTAATGACCGCTGCTCTTGAAGGTGGGTTGAGCTTCAAAAATAGCGGGTCGCAACATGGGGACTAAATCATTTATTTTGGAATACGTTTGTGAAAATCAACTTTGAAAACTGTTTTCAAAACTATTAAGAAATAATGTTGGTGAAGGATGTTGTCTGAAATTCATTTGTAGAAAGTAGGTTTTTCGAAATCTATTTTTTGGAAATAACATTTTTTGAAATGAAGTAAGTGACAGGTTTTAAAACCCAAATGTTTTTGAGTAAAATATAAGTGGGATTCTAAATTAGACGAGCTCGTAAAACAGCTTTAAGAGACATGCAAAAGAGAATTCCGAACATTTTGCAAAATTTAAAACAATTTGGTTCGAAGAAAGTGGTTTGCACACATGTATAGCAAGAAGTAAAATCGTGGCTAGTTTTTATGTGGAGCTGAGTGCGAATGATTGGGATAATCACCTTCCAGGTCAATCAATGTTTCCATACCACCGGGGGAACCGTCGTCCCTTCACTGTTCATCTCTCGGGATTTATCTCTGTTATGCCTTGTGGGGCACGTCATTAAGAGTCCGGAGTGCTTAAGTTCGAAAGGTCAGGATACCCGAAGTGGTACAGTCACACGAGCCACGGCCGGGGATTATCACAACATACTCACTATTGGAAAACTTGGGGAAGCACTGCATGGGGTCGATCTCCCCTCGTCTGCACGATAAGGTGTGTCTAAAGTCCAAATTATTCACTGACTACGTTGTGCCATGTATGGGTATCCGGTAAATACGGGATCCTCTATGGACGTGTAGCGTGACATTGGGCTTCAAAGACACCCGTGGTGCAGAGGAATCATGGAGAATTGAGCCCATGCAATCTTCAGGGTAAGGCAGAGGGTGGTCAGACAGGCGGCATACAAGGGGGTGACTACCCGTAAAACCCGTCCTAGACACCGGATTAGGCAGCTGGACACTGAAGGCTCAGAGTTCACTATATGCTGGCTTTGACTCGGATATGGAGGATAATTTTGGATCATGAGTCTTCAGGGCGTAGGTCGGTGACCGTCTCGCCTCGCGGGCTTAACCACTCAATGAGTGACCCGACTCATGGGAAATCAATCGTGGACCGATTGGGATGCCGTGACTCGTGGAAATAGGGGTGACACAGAGGAATGCATGTCCTAAGCTACCCATACACTCACTACTTGTAAATGTAAAGGCGGTAATGGTGTAGGTCAATGACCGTCTCACCCCGCAACAAGCAACAATAATATGAATGCGGTAAATAAAACAGAGCAGAACGAACAACCCTATTTACTAGGTGTTTTGTCTTGAGGGTGGTAATTCCAATTGGTTGTTTATTAACCTAAAGGGAAGTTAGCTTCATTCAATCCTAAGTGTCTCTTTCTAATGTGAGCTAATTTTAACCCAATTGTTGTAAGTTTGTTGAGGATCTATCAAGTCCTAACTGTCCTCATCAGTACACACTCTAAGTGTGGAGTAGAATAATCCTAAAGGCTTTGAAAATAATCTCTTAAGGTTTTGAAAGAAGTGGGAAGTCCCGACAATTTTGAATGGAGTTCAGTCTTCCTTGAGTTGAGAAAACTTACTCAAGTTTTCCCCAGCAGAGTCGCCATTCTGTGGAGGGTGATTTTTCGGTATGAGGGGGGTCTATCTAAATATGGTTCTTGACTGAAAAGCCTAGATCCTAAAATGCCATTCTGTGAGGGTGAAAACCCGTTATTCTGGCATCCCTCAAATACCTACTTTATCATCCGTCTTTCCAAGAAGCATATGGGGAGTATAGTGAACACTACACCCGCTCTCAATGGGCTCCACGCGGACTTATGCCTCTATAAGGCGGAATTGACTAGAGTCGCCACCTAGTTTGACCTAAGGAACTAGGAAGGGAAGATGAGGGTTCTAAGAACCGTTAGTTGACTCTGAGGTTGTTCCCTATGGATAGGACTAATCTGGTCATTTGTAGAGATTCTATGTTGGGTTCGCACTGGGTTACACCCCTCAGAAGTGGCAACGACCACGACTTTGGATTGGTGCCCGAGGAAACCTCGATCTCCAATTGTCGGGATTGCCTTCTTTCAAAACCTTTTTAGAGAGATTTAGTTAAAGCCAAAGGATAGGATTAGGACAGGAAGAGAGAAAGAGAATGGATGAGGTGAGCTTTTCTGCCAAGCTAGCGCCAAGGGGAGGAGTTGGTGAACTCAGATGAGTAGAGATTGAAGATTTGGGAAGAGTCTGAGGTCGAGTGAATAGACAAGACTTGGAGTCTGGTGGTTTGAAGTTTGTGGGAACCTAAGGAGGTTTGAATGTTTTGAGAGACATGAGAGCCACCTCAGAGGGAGAAAAGGGTTTTTTGTTTGGAATGGGGTCGCACCCTAGATGGGCTGCCTACGTACTCAACTCCCTGTCGAGATCAGACCTTACGTAGTTCAGGGCCTTTGGGGATTTGGGAGTTTTAGGGGTTTTGAAGGGGTTGGGGTTTTGACCTTTTGGGTCTTTGAGGAGTCAAAGAGGTTTCGTGGTTATTTATGAGGTTCGACAAATTGTCGGGTTTATTTTGGAGTTTGAGGTGTAAAAAGTATGTGAGACACTCGGGTCTGTGAGATGTTCGAGGCTTGAAAGGGTTATCGAATTTCGAGAGGTTCGGCTTTTTGAGGAGCTGAGGATTTTCGAGGTATTTGAATTTGATGAGTCTATTAAGATGTCTGAATCTGTTGAATTGCAGAGACATTCGAGTCTCTTGAGCTGTTGAGACGGTCGAGTCTGTTGAACTACTAAGACGTTCAAGTCTGTTGAGCTGCTGAGACAGTCGAGTCTGTTAAGTTGCTGAGACGGTCGGGTCTGTTAAACTGCTGAGACGTTTGAGTCTGTTGAGCTGTTGAGACTTTTATAAATTGGAGATGCTTGAGTTCAAGAGAGTTTGGAGTTTCAAGGAGTTTGAGATTTATTATGTTTGGAATTATTTGGGATTGAAATGAAGTTGAATTGAATTGGGAATGAAGAGGCTTTTGAATTGAGTTGGATTGAAATTGAATTGATTCTGGATCGGAATTGGATTGGATCGGATTGGACTGAATTGTTTGGAGGAATGATTGTCAAAATCGTCTCTCTTAAAGTTTTTGGAACCGAAAAATAATTTTTTGTTGTAAAAGGGCGGATAATCCCGAGGGATTACCCTATGTACCCCCTCGAACACGACACTAAATTAATGGTAAGTGCCGAGGCTCGAAAGATGGGGCAATGAATTTATGTCAAAAAATAGGATTCAGAGAGAAACACCATGAATAAGATGTTCTCGGTCGAACCTTAATAACGTCTCTAACTCCCGAATTTTAAAAAATTAAAACCGAAAACATTTGAAATCGAGCGGAAGGGAGTTAGACGATTCTAAAATCCCGGCTGCAACTAGGAAGGTCGTTACTTCCCTAGCACCCTGCCTTGTAAAAATCTAGGCTGCAGTTAGGGGAGGTTTGTCACCCTAATGCCCCGCCTAAAGAGATCCAGACTGCGACAAGGGAGGTTATGACCCCAGAGCCCCGCCTCGGATTTTTATTTTGGGAAGGGAGACAAGCGATGTTCTAACCATGGAGGAAATGATTGAAGGGGTTAGACATTTCTTGCTCCCTAAAAACGGTTTATTAGAGTTTTAAAAAAAAACTGAATTGGAAAACTTTTGAAGTTGTTCGGAATTCTCAATGAAGAAACACTGATTTTGAGAAATGTTTTTAGGAGAAAACTTTCTGTATATGTGAGAAGAACTTTCTGCGTTTGAGAAGAGTTTTCTATGATGTGAGAAGAGTTTTTCCTTTAAAATTCCACAAAATGGTTTCTTTTGAAAACTTGGTGAAACTTGAATAAAAAGATGGTTTGAAAATTTGAGTAAAGAGATTTTCAGGATTTTTGAATTAAAGCTGAATAATAGGAATGTTTTTGGATTTTTGGAGTTTGGATGGAATCTACAATTTGAGTTTGAATGGGATTGAGTTTGAATTGGATTGAATTGGGTTTGGATTGAATTGGGCTGAATGAATTGGGTTTGAATTGAATTTGGGTTAGGGTTGGAAAACAGCCCGAGTCAAAGTTAGACCAAGTCAAAATTAGGTCAAAGTTGGATTGGTCAAAATTCAGATGAAGTTGGATTGGTCAAAGCTAAGGTAGAAGTTGGATTGGTCAAAGCTCAGGTAGAAGTTGGAATGGTCAAAGCTCAGGTAGAAGTTGGATTGGTCAAAGCTCTGGTAGAAGTTGGATTGGTCAAAGCTCAGGTAGAAGTTGGATTGGTCAAAGTTAGACTTGGTCAAAGTTGGACTTGGGCCGGTGTGGATTTGGGCCGAATGGATTCGAGTCAAATTGGATTTGGGCCTTGGGCCGGATTTGGGCCTTGGGACGGTGGTGGGTTTAGGCCAATGGTGGGTTTAGGCCGACAGTAGGCTTAGGCCGACGGTGGGCTTTGGGCCTGATTGAGTGATTTGGGCTGGAACATGGGTGAGAGATTTTGAATTAGGCAAATTTGATGGTCTAAAACCAAAGGGAGAATAATAATCTATGTACATATTTATTACTTTTTTAGGTGCATTTTAGGGTTTAGGGTGTCAACACCACGAGATAGGCCAATGGTCTATCAGTCCAGGGGAACACCCTCTATCCTAAAGGAATCATTATTTGCTTATAAATAAATGTGTGTTTTAGGTTTAGGATGTCACCACCATGAGATAGGCCAATGGTCTATCAGGCCAGGGGAACCCCTCTATCCTAAGGGCTTGGACCTAAGGACCATAACTAGGGCTTAGTAATAACAAGTCAAGCCAGAACAAATAAACAAGAAAGAATTGAGGCAAGATGAATGGTTTACATAAAACTAAGGTATATTACAAACTGATCACGAATAAACGGAAAAGAAACCAAGGTATTTACAAACAGAATGAGAAGAGTAGTGAAGTTACAACATAGACAGTAATGAAAGATCTAAGCATGAGTGAGAATCAAGCATTGGTTCGCAAAAGAAACGAGAGTCTAAGGACAAACCAACTTGGAATAAATTATCAGTCTCAAATGTTAAACTGAATTAAAAGAACAATTTATCACCTCTGTTTTTCTTCTTAACAAAACTTGAATATTAATTAATCCTAAAAGTAATTGTCCAACGCTAAACATGCTGCTAAAACAAACAGATTGCTATTCCTTTTCTGCTAACCCTTTTTCGATCTGTTTTTTTTTGTAGCCATGTTAAGCTGGGGTACTCAAATGACAGAGCAGAGGAGTCGCGCTTGAAATCAACTATTCTTCATAAATTATCAACCACTCAGACTTGAGCAGGGTTTCTGGTTGATTTTCAAAGCACCCGTATGTAGAGTGGAACACATTAACGCATGAACATGGACTCATTAAGCTAATGATTGCCTTTTCCTTTCAAATAAACTCCTGTTCGCAATTAATTTCACGGTAATACGCCCCTACCATAATCTGACAACACATTGTCAATCATAAACAAATAGACTGTGACTACATACTCACCCCATGATAAATGAACATGCTAGTAAAGAATAAACAGATGCCAATATCATGTTTCATATAGAACATTCCACACAGCAGTTTTAACAAGGTATAAGGCAGTACCAGAAGGGTGGCGACATCCCAGTTGCTGAATCAAAATCGATTTTGAGAGATGAAGAGGTTCAAGCGCGAAATGCGGTGGGAATGCTGGGATTTGTAGTGATTTCCGACAACGAGATGGATGGATTTTGAAGGAATGGAGCGTTCTAGTTTTTGTTTTTCGACTTTTTAGTGTGAAGAAAACAAGGAAGCTGAGTGTTCTGTTCTTCTATAGAAGCTTCAATCCAGAGAAAAACGTGGGACGGGATGACTGGAGAATAAGAAAGATGGGGTTAGTCGGCTGGGACTCCTGAATCTGTACAGTAAGGGTTTTTTTATGTCTCTTTATAATAAGAGACTAGGGTTTTCTAGAGAATGTCAAACTAGCTTTCTTGTTGGGCTAACTTAACAAAGTGAGCTTTATTTGAGGCAGTTGGGTTGCAAAAATCGGACCCAAGGAGGATGGGCCACATCTATTTGGTCGAGAAAAGAAAAAACGGAGTTATGCTACTCCCGAGTATCGAACCGAGGGCTTTTGTATACCTCCCTCAAATACAAACCAGCTGTGCTACCGCATCACTCAATATTTGAGTGGAGAAAATAGATATAAAACTGTGATACGAGCTGAAATAAAATAAGAGAATACCCTTTGCTTCCATCAAGATTTGAACTCAAGACCAATAGCTCTCTTAATAAACATAGTGACCAGTCATACTAATGCATAATTCAATATACAAAGAGAGAAAATAATACAAGAGCTCTAACTCAAACGGTATAAACTCTAAAAAGGGATGGGTTTAAAATCGGATTGTCATTTGGAAATTCATTTTCAAAAAAATCGTGTTTTTATGAAATGCTTTGAAAAAGATTAAAAAATGATGGTTTCGTTTTAGCACGCACGCTAATATGTTTTTGAGAAAGAAAGGCGACGACCCCTCTTATTATTTCGGAATTTGCTTTATGGGGAGAATTTTTGGTGTCTACACTATGTACTAAGTGTTTTATCTTGAGATTAGTGATTCCAAATTGGTTATTTATTAACCTAAAGGGAAGTTAGCTTCATTCAGCCCTAAATGTCTCTTTCTAATCGTGAGCTAATTTATTAATCCAATTGTTGTCATGTTTGTTGAGGATCTAATAAGTCTTATCTGTCCTCCTCAGATACACACTCAAAGTGTGGAGTAGAATAATCCTAGAGGCTTGAAATGAATCTTGTGAAGGTTTTGAAAGAAGTGGGGAAGTGCCAACAATTTTAAATGGAGTTCAGTCTTCCTTGAGTTTGAGAAAAACTTACTCAAGTTTTCCCCAGCAGAGTCGCCATTCTGTGGAGGGTGATTTTTCAGTATGAGGGGGGTCTATGCAAATATGGTCTGACTGAAAAGTCAAGATCCTAGAAATATGCCATTCTTTGGAGGGTGAAAACCCGTTATTCTGGCATCCCCTAATACCTACTAATCGTCCGTCTTTCCCAGAAAGCATAAAGGGGAGTGCAAGTGTGCACTACACCCGCTCTCGATGGGCTCCACACGGACTTATGCCCTAAGGGCGGAAATTGACTAGAGTCGCCACCTAGTTTGACCTAAGATACTAGGAAGGAAGGTAAGGAGGGTTCTAAGAACCGTTGGTTGACTCTGAATTTGTTGCCTTGGATAAGACTTATCTGATCATACTAAGAGATTCTGTTGTGGGTTCGCACTGGGTTACACCCCTTAGAAGTGGCAACGACCACGACTTCGTATTGGTGCCCGAGGAAACCTTGGTCTCCAATTATCGGGATTGCCTTCTTTCAAAACCTTTTTGAAGAGATTCATTTCAAAGCCAAGGATATGATTAGGACGGGAAGAGAGAAAGAGAGTGGATGAGGCAAGCTTTTCTGCCCAGCTAGCACCAAGTGAAAGGGTTGACAGGTTAAGAGTTGGTTGAATGTAGAGCGAAAGATTGAGGAAAGGTTTAAGAGTTGAATGGATGAAGAAGACCCGAAGTCTAAAGGCATGAGGGTTTAAAGTGAGGTAGGAGAGACTTGAATGCTTGAAGAGGTATGAGTACCACCTTAGAGTGGGAAAAGGGTTTTTTGTTTGGAATGGGGTCGCACCCTGTGTGGGCTGCCTACGTACTCAACTCCATGTTGAGATCAGACCTTACGTAGTTCAGGATTTTGGAAGTTTTAAGGTTTGAGGGGTTTTGAGATTTAGAGGAGTTTTGGAGTTTTGAGAAGTTTTTGGGTTTGGGATGCTAGTCTGTGAGACGCTCGGGTCTATGAGACATTTAGAATATTCGGATGATGGAAGGAATGAGATATCGAAGTCTGTGAGACGCTCGGGTCTATGAGACATCTGAAACCTTGAGATGTTGAAGTCTGTGAGACGCTCGGATCTGTGAGACGCTCGGGTCTATGAGATGCTCGGGTCTGTGAGACATTCGAATCATTGGGATAACAAAGTCTGTGAGACACTCGGGTCTGTGAGACATTCGAATGTGCGGGGGTAATTGGATTTTGAGGGATAATTTGAGTCCATGAGATATTTGGAGTTTGGGATATTGAGACTTTGAGGAGTTTGAAATTTATGAGGTTTGGAATTATTAGGGATTCAAAAGAATTTTTGAATTGAATTGGAAATGAATTTGAATGAATAAATCGAATTGGAATTTACAATGGATTTTTGAATAGAATTGGGATTGAGTAGAATTGGAATCGGGTTGGATTGGAATTGGATTGAAATTGGAATTGAGATGAGATTGAATTGATTTTGGATTGATTTTGAATTGAATTGGAGTGAATTGAATTGGCGTGGTTGAAATTGACTTGGATGTGAATTGCGTTGCCTGCCTTGCGTTTGCCCGCCCTTGGCCTTGCCTTTGGCTGCCTTTCTCCTTGCTTGCCTTTTGCGTGGTTTGGCCTTGCTTGAATTTGCCGGTTTTGGACTGACTCAGGTTTGAATTGACGGT